>CM031963.1:6900999-7205999 GCA_018749465.1 Paracanthobrama guichenoti
CAGGTTAAGGTTTTTGTTAATTTTGAAAGAAATGTCTTATTTTTTCAATTTATTGTGTAAAAATGTTAAAACATCAATGGAATTACATGATATTATGTCTTAATTACCTAAGAACATTGGTGATATATGTTTAATATTAAAAGGAGGGAGGAGAATTTAGGAAGTTAGAAAGTGGGTTGCTCTTAATAGTGTGAAAACAAAAATTAACAGAAAATGTCTTATGACATAGCTCCTTTACTGAACACCAATATTACATAACTGAAGACTTTACACTGTTTTAGGATAGTTTAAATTAGCATGCTTTAGTGTGTCTGACGGAGTTGACACAAATTAAGTTATAGAGTAAATAAATATACATTTTTAGAAAAAAATATTTAGAAATAAGCCCGTTCCCTTACATGGTTCATTATCTGAGACCTTTGTCTACAAAAATACAGATTTTTAATAATGTAGTGTCAGTTTTTATTTTTAACATCTAAAACATGTTTTATTATAACTATAAAAAGTTATAATTATTAATTACGATCATCAACATTACTTTATTAATTACATAAATAAACAAATAAACATTCTGAATCATATAAAACTGTACCGCTACTGCACTAACAAGAGTGAATATTGATTTGGCCTTCTGTTCTTTCCCTCTGGTGCACGTCACATCCACTCACCGCTTCACTGAGTGATGTGGTCAGTGGCATTCATGTACCCGAGGCCCCGTTTACATCTGGTATTAAGATGTGTTTTGTGGACAATCCTAAATAAGGGTATAAACGGTCTAAAACGTTTTGAGCTTGTCCACTTCCAGAAAACGCATTCGACAGGATTGCTTTTATAGTGTAAACACTCATGTGGTCAAATGCGTTCGAACAGCCACAAAAGACTGCCTACTCTCCGTCTACTGACACAATGCGTGAATATTATAGGAAGCGCGCTAGCCAGACAGGATTTAAACTTTGTTGGCTGGAGACCCAAGTTTGGGTTGAAACATACCAAGTACAATGTTCTCTCCCCATTCCTGATTTCTAACACGCACTCACAGCGTTCGGAGTGGCTATCAGAGCAGAAACAAAAGCTGCTTCTCGCCGTATGTTTTTCTCTCTTCTCCAGTTGCGTTCATATGTAAATTGTGCAAGCTTATTTTGTCTATTAGATCGAGAAAAGAAAAAAAAAAAAAAAAAAAAAAACATACATTTAACCCTCCCCTCAAAGAAGTCAGGACAGAAGTAGTTGAAAGTGGACAAAGGAGGTGAGAAATAATTTGGTGGTTGTCAGAGTATCAGCAACATGTGAAAAGTGCAAGAAAAAGTGAGTGTATGCTACAGATTAAAATATAGAAGTGTCGGTGCGTACTGGCCCACTTAAAGCACTGATTGTTATCATGTTTTCACTTCAACAGCCCAAGAATACATATATGGTGCATAAATTCATTAGGAAACAAAACTAAATAATAAATTAGCTCCATAGCCGATTCCAAGTGATTTAAGGCTGATTTATACTTCTGCGTCGGACCTATGCTGTAGCCTCTACGGCGTAGGCTGCATCGGTTTTCCTTTATACTTATGCGTCATTGTCCACGTTGATGTGCGATTACAAAATAAAACCGCTAGTAGACAGTCCACGGGCATGTTGATGATGTAACCTAGAGTATCAAGGCAAAAGCTAAAGAAGAAGCAGCTTGTTGTGCATGGCCCTGTCCCAAATGGCACCCTAAACACTAGCGGTCTTCCTATGAGTCTGCACTTTTGTGACGTAATGCCGCTTTAACTGTCGGGAAGAAGTCTGCTGAGGAGCTCGCTTCAGTGCGGGCTTGGCAAAAGTGCGCATCGAGGGTGCATATCGACCGCAAAGGGGCGCTTGCAAGCACCCTTCTGAAACCTAAAATGACAAATGGGACACCCTCTTTAGTCTCATGGACTAAACGGACAGGCACACGCCCATTGTAAGTCCACAAAACCGAAAGTGCATGTGAAGTGTGTCATTTGGGACAGGCCCTATGTTGTTGGAGAAGCAGCAGCAGTGATGGCGGCAAATTGACAGCAACTTTTGTTACAGCTTGTGTTGTTAAATAGCAAAGAACTGATCATTTATAGCAGAAATGTGTATGAGGAAATGCGATGGTATTGCAGTTTTTCTTTTTTTTTTTTACCTGAGGGAGGGGTTCTAGCAGGCCAATCACAAAGCTTGCGGTCCGCGTAGAATTGACACGTTACATTTTTGAAGAGGTGTGCGTCAGCCATAGGCTACGCATGCTACTCGCAGCCTTTGGCGTAGCTTCGAAGCAGAAGTATAAATCAGCCTTAAGGGCAGTCGTGGGCAACATAAACAATGACACACATCCGAGTGAAAGTGACAGAGGTAAAAAAAGAGATTAAAAATTGGACTTAAACACAGCCCTATTCATTCAGTTAGGAGGCCTACTTTATACCTGGCCACATTCACTTCAAACATCTCCGGTCGCATGACTCACCATGCTGCCGTCATTTCTGGAAGGAAGTCCATGCAGATCGCCAACATAAAAGGCTTGAATCGCTGGTAATTTTCTGTGCTAAAGTGAACACAAACCCCCACATTATTCAAAAGGAGACTCTTGGAAAATCTACATGCGTCACCTATATGCTACATGCTTGCAACTTCCTTTCACCGCAGCGATGCTTCGATAATTGAAATATGCTGTGCAAATTGTATTGTGGAGAACAGACTCCAGAGTTATGACATGACAGATAACGGAGATCTTTTTGTCAATGACAGACGTAGCACACACAGCTGTGGCGGTATGAGATGACTGCAATCAAACCAAGAGAAGATCTGTCATTTCCGACCGCAGAGGGTGCTCTTACCTTGCCCCTCGGCTGATTGATGTTATCACAGACGATGATAATGAATGCCAGCTAAATAACTTCAGACAACCTCTGAAAATTCATATTATCTATTACCATCGGCTCCAGCAAGAAGAAAATAGGAATATGAATATGCTATTTCTCCATTGGCTTTATCGACAAAACACTTTTCTCGATTGTAATGTGTAGTCATGTCAAAAAGGACCTTTTTAAAGTCGAAAACTTTCAAATGTCAGTTAACTTATTAAAATAAGTTAAAAATTCAAAAGGAATTTTCCCTGCAAGAAAAAAATTGCCAGTGTATTATAACAAAGTTGCATTCATTGTATTTCTTTTAAATCTAAAAGTTCAAAGAGATTTCTGAAATTGCTGTTCTACAGTGTCCTCCACAAATTATAAGAGTAAAATAGACAGAGGATATATTTGGGAAACAATACGCCAACCTACAGATTGTTAAAAAAGAAGATTTCAATGTCATTTCTCAGCAGGCTTTTCAAACATGTTGTATTTTCAACCCTTGACGTAAGCATTGCACCATAACTTGAGGACAAGAGGCTTTGTTGGATTTAACTCTAAATTTAAGACTGTCACCGCCAATCAGAGCAAAATTTGTTGACAAGCAGAAAGAGATAGAGCTCTGTAGCATGATAAACCAGACTGACAGTTTATCCAAGAAAGCCTAATTCATCTCTCCTAAGCCTCTTCCACTTAAAAGAGTGTTTATTTCTTCATTTATTCCCATATTTAACAGTACAAATATTTGGATCCAAAGCTGCGGTGTGGTGGTGCAAAATAAGAGATAAGGCTGATGTATCACCCACTTCTGTGACACACAGATCACAAACACACTTCAACCTTCAGAAAGTAAACCCTGTTATCTGTCGAACATTCATGCCGCTTTTGAGTACAGAAAAGTAACCTCAATTTACGCACTGGGCCTAAAGATATTTGTTTGGACATGACATAAGGGTTCTTGAAATCTTTGATTTAAAACATCATAGGAAGGTTGGTGAGAGAAGAGTTCCAATTTGTGGAGAAGTACACCTTTTAAATGGAAGGAAATGCCTTTGATCTTTAAAATAAGCTTTCATCTATGGGATGTGGTTGAAATCCATAACTTTTGTTTACATGCATCGCCCATTTCTGTAACTCAAAGCTAAATATTATGAAATTACCAATCGGCTTTAGATTGCGGGATCTTTTGAGAAAGCTGACATTTCTAGAGCGTTTTTATTTATTTTTTTTTAAACCCATTAATGCCACCGACCCCCATACAGGATGAACACTTTTGCAAGCCTCCAATGCTATATTTCCTTCCTATTTTCAGCTATAAAGAAGACCCGTCTACATACTGGTCAAATGTTTGGGGTCAGTTTGATTTGTTTTGTTTTTAATACTTTAATACTTTTATTCCACAAAGATGCATTCAGTTAATCAAAAGTAACAGTAAAGGCTTTTACACAGTAACAAAACATTTCTATTTAAAATAAATGCTGTACTTTCCAACTTTCTATTCATCAAAGAATCCTGAAACGATTTATCACAGTTTTTGCAAAAATATTACGCCTATTTCCAATATAGATAATACTATGAAATGATTCTTGAGCAGCAAATCATCATATTAGAATGATTTCTGAAGGAACATGTGACACTGAAGACTGGAGTAATGATGCTGAATCAAAAACACATTTTAAATTAAAATCACAATATTACTGTTTTACTGTATTAATGCAGCCTTGGTGAGCATACGAGATTTATAAAAAGCATTAACTACTGCCCCAAATACGAACAGCAATGAATACAGTAAAAAAAAGAGAATATATTATAAATGCGCTTAAAATAATATCTGTAAAAATGTTAATTTGTATTAAGTTGGCACTGAATCTTTCTTTGTCCACCATGAAAGTACAGTTAGATTATAAACCTGAGTAAATCTAACAAAACTGTTGCTGTCAATATTATAAATATTTATTATTATAAAATTAAATTTGATGTATCGCATGACAATTTTATTCATTTACATTTTTACATTATTTTCTCAGAACCTTTCCACTGGCATTCCCTCATTTGAAAACCTCTGCAGAATTTATTTCTGATCCTCACAACCATGAAACAGTGAAACACAGCCAAGTTTTCATCTTTTATATTTCTTTTGAGTCTCTACATTAAGGTATAGCACAGGAATACCAAATTTATAAAATAAAATAAATATGTTTATATATAAACGCCTCATTCATTCATTCATTCATTCAATACTCATTATCCTGTCCTGGAGGCAAATGCTCTATTTCTGTCAATTCCAGCTGCCCTGAAAATCTGATGTTTACCGTGGCAGATTCAGAGTGGCACATAGATGGCTGTAGTAGAGCGAAAAGGACAAGATTACTGACCATAATAGTGCAGACTAAAGAAAAGCTATCTAATAAAAGCATTGATAAATGATCATCTATGACCCTCACCAGCATTAAAGATGCATGAAAGTGGATTCCATAAACGGCTGGAAACCAGCAAGCATTTAGCTAATAATAATAAAAGAAAACCTAAATATCTATTGTGCTTTCTCAGCAAGAGTTAAAGGTATGGTATGGATCCATGTAACATTATTATTCTGGGTTCAGGACCTAAAGCCATATCTGAACCTAAAACCGTCTATGGTTAAAATGAAATCAAAGAGTCTGTATTGGAGCACGTTGTGATGTAGCCCCTAACAACAATGATATTTGTCAGCATACGATCCTGCCTCAAATGCTGCAATGACAAAAAGTTAAAAAATAAATAAAAAAAGACTACTTTCTGAGCAATTTCATTGCCTTCGTGTCCCTGCAATTTCTGCTATCAGACTGATAGAAAAAAAAGCCATTCCTAGCGAACAATGTCAGGACTGTGGTTTAATGAGAGCTGCTGATTCATCTATGGATCCCTGGCAGTGCAACCAAATTAAAAAGAGATAGCTTTGTAGGTGCTTAAAGACTATCTGTTTATCTCCTATCCTGAGATATCTATAGACGCATGACGTTCAGCCAGCTTTGAAAGTGTCAGGTCTGGCTAGAATTAGCAAATAATAATAAAAACTAATTATTATATGCAGCAAAGCATAAGTTACACCAACCTCTGTCAGTGATGCATATCTATTTATCATCGCATATGCATTCAAAGGTGCGCAGTCAGTCTGTTGACAGCTGCTGTAAAGGCAGAGGCAGCGTCTGCCTGAATCTTAATCAAATAGCACCATCTCACTGGATTTAAGTTGGTATCAAAGGCTTATTTCAAATGCAGGTGCTTCGCTGGACAGAGGGTAATTATCCCCATTATTCAAATGACACAAAGGCGGCCCTTTCATATTTCATGGCCTTTTTGTTTTGTTGCCGTCCCTAACGCAAGTGTGCACTTTTCTTCCAGCGCCACACAAAGGGCTTGATTCTGTTTTCCTTCTCGATGCTCCCCTTTTTTCCCCTACCGGAGAGGCCTAAGGTCTCTGTTTTGCAAACCGATTCACAGCAATCAGGGTCCGTGGCGATTAATTAGGCTGTTTGCCCAAAGCAAGGTGTGTCTGTCACAGCAGGTCAGCGTCACCTAGTTCTGAAGCATCCATAGCATACCACATGTACACAATCAAAAGCAAACATCTCTTGATATATGGCAAAAATTAGCAACAGACTGCTAAACAGCTACCTTATAGATAGATTATGGTTCAAATGCATGGCAGAAAAAGCATTAGACCACTAGAAAGCTTTAGACAGACTAGATAGATAAATTCCACAATTCACAAATTTTATAATGCAATGGACAACGAATGTTTTCAATTAAAAGCTTTATTGTCTATCCCCACAGGGGATAGAAACCCCGCACAACTCTTATAAAAAGCCTATAAAATTCATCTTAAGATCCGATTTAAAATACCAATAGCAGTTGGAATAAAGATCTTCAAGTTTCTGTAAGAAACTGACACTTATAAGATCTGACACTTATTAGCATTAAATGGCTGCGTATGTGGGAGGAAGGATCAGTGCCAATTTTCGTCTTGCTTATCAGTGTTACTGTGTGTGAGGTTGCCACTGACATTCACAGCTGGTCTGCTTCAATTCTGTGACGAGAAATCAAGTGTGTGTGTGTGTGTGTGTGTGTGTGTGCGTGCGTGCCTCTCAGCGGCATATGGTAGCATCCGTCATAGGAATCTCACCTGAGCACTCAGAATCTGCACAAAGCTTGTCAACACATCACACGGACAGTGTCAGGAGAAATGAGTGATGCATGGATGAACAGTCGATATTTTAGATGCCTACAGAGATAATTTTTTCTTTGATTATGATTTGAAAAATCATAGACCTACTCAAAAGTCAAGGAAGGTAGAGTTGAGGAAGAAAAGGTGAAGCTTTGAAGGCAGCGCCCCCTGTTGTATAAACTGCCTCAATACACGAGGAAAGAAAGAAAGAAAGAAAAATGTAAATGCTTCTTAAATCTGCGTAAAAATGTTATGCATGATGCACAAAGATGAACGTCTGAAATCTGATCTTTTTGCATTTCTTTACATTGACGTCAACCATGTCCATGACGCCTGAAGTATGAGTAGACCTAGCCTACATGTTATTCAGTACTGACATATTAAATTCTTATTAGGCTACACCTTGTAATTTCTCTATTCAAATTTGAATGTGAATCATTTCAGGATGCAAACCTTACCAAAACATGACTGGAAATATTAGGTTCAGAATTAGATTAAGTTGGTTCTTTTCGATCTGTAAAAGCAACTTTTCATTGGTCATTTGGAAGGAATTGGTAATGACGTCTATGAATACGAAATATATTATAGGCTATTAATTGATCACATAAATATAAATGGATCGGTAAATAAAATTATATAAATAATTAAATCTATTTTATGTTTAGGCTCCACATACGTGGCCACCTTGCTAACCTGGAGTCGGTAACGAACATACTGTCCCATCATAACATGTTAAAGTCAAGCAGCCAAATGATGCTGTAACATGTAAAAATGTCGCTGTTACAATAATGTGGATTAATTTCCAATGACATAATTACTTCTGATAGAATGAAAAGCCATAGAAACAACATTACTTCCTCTATTTTCATTCAAACTAAGAAATAATCTAGCAGTCGGGGTGTTTTTCTCCTTTTAATCAAGTGACATTGATGAACAAATGTAGTCCACTAATATTATTGTTTAAGTACATTTCAAACGGACCTTCAATACACAGTGCTCGAGGAGAAGAATTAATGATTTCACGCCTTTTGGCGCACAAAAGAAAGCTAGTTTCGATACACGACGACCCGGGGACATGTATCCCTATATGGATCACAAGGACACTTCAAAGACCTAAAGGACCTCACAGATCATCAAAAGACTTCAAGTTTCTGTAAGTCAATTTAGATGGCCGGGTTCAGCACTCATGACATTCACTTTCCTGGGGACGGTGTAGGAGAAGGACCTCAGAGACAGTGCTATTCCTCCTCTGCGTGGTGGATTATAACCTAGATTTGACATGAGGCGGTTTATCTGCGGGGTCCTGAGCGCAGTTCTCGCGCTGTGGGTCAGTCTGGTGAACTCCACCGCGTCGTTTCCTGGATTCCACGAGGCGTTCAGGAATAGGATGCGAGCACCTGGCAAGAGCGGCGGAGGTCAGGCGGGTCATAGCCGGCACACCAACAGATATCCGCTCTACATGATGCACCTCTACCGGACCTTTCTGACCGGAGACGACAAATATATCAGCCATGAAAATCCAACTCTTTACGAATCCGACTCGGTCTTGAGTCTCGTCGCCAAAAGTGAGTTTAATTATTGTATTATTATAATTTTTTTTTTTTATCTTTAAATTAATTTTAAACATATTATTTGTGCATTATACATTTATGACGTTTAATATCTAAAAATGCTATTGTTGCTAGTATATTGCTGTTTCAGATGATAATAAACAGGCTTATGTATAGCCTACAAATAAATAAAAAAAGTATTTCTAACAAAGCTATAAGCGAGGGGGGGAAATAGAAGGTTCATACAGAACTCGTGTTCTATCTCCGCGAGTAAAATAATTAAAGTTTAAAACAATACTTCATGTACATTTATTTCGTAAGTAGCCGTGTGATAAGCAGCAATATGTAAATCCAGCCGCCGGTCATTATCGCAAAACAAATCTCTTCAGGTTGATACAAGACCCCCGGGGGAAATAATTTGATAGGTAGTAGTTTAGCTGGTTCTAAGCTATTAGCCAAGTCACGTATTATGCTTATTAGCGTGTGTATTAGCTGCAAGACGTCTGTTTCAAAGTGGCTTTGTAGCAATACACATCTCAACAATAAGAACATTCTACTTTATTAATTGCTTGTCCCGAATGTACCCATGTGTGAAAACATCCTTTTAAGATAATTAAGCACCACACTTATCCTTTCTAGACTGTTTAACTGTCTGTCCCCTTGACCAGGACTAATTTCTTGTCTAAATATTTTTCAGGTTGCCATCAGGTTGGTGGCAATTTAGCTGTGACATTTGACATGTCCTCCATATCAGCAAGCGACGATGTCCAGAGGTCTGAACTTCGCATTCGCCTTCCAGAATTCACCTCTGAGATTGTGGTGGACATCTTTCACTCATCCAAACAAGAGTGCGTCCGAAGCCCCTGTGACGAAGTACGGCTTCACCTGGGCAGTGTGAAAGCCAACCCAAGTGACCCAACCTCCCATTCCTCCTGGAGGATCTTCAACATCACAGCACTGCTCAAGCACTGGTTGCACCAGGTTGAGAGGGTTTCCTCGGAGGAACCCACCCAGATGACTTCAAGTTCTGAGAAAGAAGGGCACGAGAGTGTCCAGCATCTTACAGCCAACAGGGTTATGATGGTGGTTTACTCCAAGCAGAACCGAGCAAAGACGTCCACCCTCATCCAGACGGCCGAGCACTCGAAGTATGTCGCTCTGGACCGGGGCGGTGGTAGAAGTGAACCTGTGCTTCGGCGTCACAAGAGGAACCACAGGATGGACAACAGAGTGCGAGACGCAGCAGCTAGCATGATTCCAGGTGTTTCACAAGAAGGGGAGAAGAAATCTCTCTGCAGGAAGGTAGATATGTGGGTGGACTTCGATCAGATAGGCTGGAGCGACTGGATCGTTTATCCAAAGCGCTACAATGCCTATCGATGTGAAGGTAGCTGCCCTACACCCGTTGATGAGACCTTTACTCCAACCAACCACGCCTACATGCAGGTAAGAATCTTTTTAAACCTTTGATGTAGTTGCAATTCTGTTTGCTAGACTGACCCTAATGTTTGTTGCCATGTCATTTGCAGAGTCTTTTGAAGCTGCACCACCCAGACCGTGCCCCATGCTTGTCCTGTGTACCCACCCGTCTGGCTCCTCTCTCCATGCTCTACTATGAGAACAGCAAGATGGTCATGAGACACCATGAAGGGATGGTTGTAGGAGAATGTGGCTGCCACTGAGACTCCAAACCCCAAATGAACTCAACAATGCACTTTGGATATGCTCCTCAAACCCAGAAAAACATATTTAAGCACGAATGAATATAGTTTTCATTTGTACAGTATTTTCACTTGTAATAATTGAGGTATCCTGCACTGAGGCACCTGGATTACTTGATGCTATTTTTGAAAGCTTTGCGTGTTTACCTAATTTGTAAATAGTAGAGTATGTAAATGACCAAATGTAATAAAATGTTTTCATAATGGTTATGTATTTTGTGTTTTTTGCCATCCGCAGCAAATGAATAAGCCAAGCACTTGTCAATTCTCTGGTGTTTATTGACTTTTTTAAATGCTTAAATGTCTCTTCAGGAATATCAGGGCAGTTAAGAGAGCTTCACAGCCAAAAAAAAAAAAAAAAAAATTAAGAAAGGCATTTTACATTCTGTTGAATGACACTTTAGGTGAAAATACTCTTCAGGATAAACAAAAAAATTATTTTACCATTACAAAATGTATAATGCCAGATGGAAAGTGGTGAAATTTAGGTATCATGGTATGCAAAAATTTTTAGGAGTTGGCATCTGGATTTCCTCCACATGACTCTTGTTGAGAACACCACCAAGAAGAGAACCGTTGCTCCCCCTACTGACCATTCTGCAAAACTACACAAATCTGTATCAAACAAATAATGTCACATGGTGGCCTGTTGGATCCCCCATGTCTGACATCTGAGATAGTGGCTCTTTCAGGCACAACAGTGTTAGCTGATGGTGAGAATCTAAAATAATGGCTTTGTGCGCATCTTGAGCGACAGCATCAGTACAGGAAAGGAAAATATCATTTGAACAGTAGATAAATGAAAAAAAAAAAAAAAAAAAAAAAACAGATGACATGGAAGGAGAAGTCTTCTGTGCATTTATCCTCTCAGGGAACAGCGGTCATCACAGTAATATTCATTACAGTTATAGCCTCCTTTGTGTGGCAGGTCCTCTATTGTAGTTAGATGTCCATTTCAAACTGGGCATCCTCTCCTTGAAAATACAGAACAAAATGTATATTTATTGAACATATGTAACCCTATAAAGCCAACTGTATCATATTTGATACACAATTTTACAAGACCAAGTCAAACCCTGCTCTACAGAATCTACTACATGCCTTCTGTCATCTCATGGTTTAAACTTGAAAAGCAAAAGCATTTTTAGACCTTGTCCACATGTACATGGGTATTTTTTATAAATGTAAAAAAAAAAAAAAAAAAAGTCCACATGAAAACGCAAAAACATGCTATGAAGTGCTGTCAAACCAAACAGGTGGCAATATAACCCTAACCATAAAGTCACGTTGGCCAATCAGAAGCCTGAAAAAAATCAAAAAAATAAAACAAAGGTTATTGCTGGTTCCAGTTGATGTAGCAAGCCAAAATCTCTGCTTTCATTGTCCACACGACAACACTGCAACCGGAGTTTCTAAAAAAATCTTCACCCTGGCAGTTTTCGAAAACGTTTGGTTTCAGTGTCCGGATACTGCGTTTGCGTGTGGACGGATGGCCAAACCACATAGAAGAAGCTGCGGTAATACCAGTGTTTGTATGGACAGGGCCTTAGTATGATTATAAAAATCTCCACCTTCAGCTGTGGTACACATCTTTATGCTGTAAAATCTTGATATTGATTTTTATGACGTAAATGCAATAAATTATATTGTTAATAATATTTTAAAATGAACACTTACTGCGACTATGAATAAAGCAACATAGGTTTACTTAATTATCCATAAATAATAATTATTTTTTTAAAAAATAGAAAAGTCAGGTTAAAAATGCAAGTATGACACATCAGGCTTTTTAACTTTTTTTTTTGCCTTTATTGTGGCAGGACAGTGCAGAGTGGACAGGAAGCAAGGTGGAAGAGAGAGGTTCACAAGTTCCACAAGCCAGGACTCGAACTTGGGCCACCCAAAGCGCAACAGTGCTATGTCGGCATGCTGCCCACGAGGCTATCGGTGCCGACATACATTAGGCTTTTGAGGAACGATTAACCGAACAGTTTCTCTATCATCATCGTATAGCTTGGCATTAGATGTTTTGCCCCCAAAAATACAAACAATAGCTTTGATCATAAAGCTAAGCATTTAAATATCCTCTTACAAAAACATTATTGGGGCATTTATATGCACTTTATGTAAGCAGGCTGCTATACTGTTATAAAGTTCTCTGATTTACATTACAAGCCATCAGAATTTCATCTGAATTTGAGCATACAAATATCAGCAACTGCACAAAAGTGCATTTTGCTCAGTTTGAGCCTCTGAATGAAGCTGAGCTGGCGTTTTTTTTTTTTTTTTTTTTTTTTTATGAGCTCCATATTTTCCTACAATCATACTATACAAACCATAAAAGCCTGATATATCAATTACGAAACTCTTTTTGTCTAAAGATTGCACAAAATCCTCCATTTCAAATAATTTTTTTTCTGACAAATATTTAACATGTCAGTATTTACAGGGTTAATAACTTAAAGTTGCTTTTACCTGCGCTCTTGTCCGCTGGGGGGCTGATGCTGTTATTATTGACAGTCTGTTGGGCGCGGACCTTGTCGTTATTCCTGGTGACCGAAGGAGGACTGGTCACCCCTGGAATGTCAGGGAGGCAGCAGGGCGGTGTGCGGGCCAACGGGGAGCTGCGACAGTCCAGCAGGAACTTTCGGTCATAGATGATCCGGGTGCCTATATATAATTTAGTAATCAAATCAAATACAGCTGAGGTTATTCTATGTTAAGGAAACAATGTTCCTATATCAGGGTACAACAGTACAGTTGACTGACAAGCCTGTGAAAACATGGAGGCAAGCCATGTGCGTTTGGGCTGTGCCATCTGCCATCTTAGTGTTGTAAACTGCATTCAATCCCAGCACGTCTAAACATGTCCCCATGACAGTGCATTTTTACAACATTCAACAGATGCCTCATTAACGGTTGAGCTTTGTAAAGCTTTAACGTTTGACAAACTATTTCTTAGCATTTTATCCTTATCAGAACAGCGTTAAGAGAAAAGCACAAGCCAACAGGCTGAAATGGAGCAGTGAGAACACACTATCAGCTCTCCTCATATCAGCCCTGTTGAACCTAGCGTGAACCTTCACACAAGCAAACATCCTTGAACTACATTCACTCAGTGAGGGAAAGCTAATGAGCGCATTATAGCAGCAGCAAGAAACACCTGTAAAAAATAGGTTTATCAGGCTTGCACACCAATGGAAACACAAGTGATCAACATGACAATTTAACCAATAAAAAGTCACATGACAAATTCCCCAGGGGAATATATCACACACCTAATTTGTCCTGTGATGTATCGAGTGTTACATCATGGCTCAAATGATGATCGAGACAAACAGTGATTGATACACGGTTTACAATAATAAGAACAGTTGCTCTTATGAGATAGAAAAGCAGAAGTGCTGTGTACATCGGTACCAACAAAGTCACATGCCTCGGGTGCTGTCACATCCTCCTTTGTGGACTGTTTACAATCTCTGTTAGCTGAAAAAAAAAAAAACCACTGTACATAATAGACTACAATCCCAGGAAAAACATATATAACAGACATGATAGAATATGCATTTAAACGTTCAGTTTTCCCACAATTGTTCAAGAGCCTAAAACACCATGCCAGCATATCCAAAATTCACTTGAAGGTCGTTCAAGGCCATGATGTGATTTTTTTAATTTTTTACAAATTTCAAACTGGGAGGTTATTTTACTACGGGCCCTTTCGACAATTTAGAATGTATAGTTATTTTAATTAAACAACCCCCGTTTCTTCTGTCATGTTATCTTTTAAACATTTTATAACGATATTTCTGCAATTGCAATGCCCTGCAGAACACTGTTTTGCAAGACAAATGCAAGATGCAGTCGTGTCAGCAAAACAATGTTCTTCTTATCGTGACGATAACATTCCCACATTTACGTACCCGTTCACGGGTACAGTTAAAAGGCAAACAATACAAGACAAACAGGCTGAAGCGTTATGAGCACGCGCACCGCAGTCTGTCAAGCACAAAGACAATGCGAGCGCTGCACGAGCTCTGGGATGTATCGCTATGTCGCGGTCAAAACAAAAACAACGGCTGCACTGCGACAGCTGTAAACGCCAAACTATTCATCCACAAGTTCGTGACATTTACCTCCAGGAGTCGTGCTAAAGAGGGTCCCTCCGGGCGTTGTAGAGTAATCATGAGGCATATGGGCCGCATCGTTGATTGTGACTCTTCTGGTGGTCGGGATTGCCTGACTGGTGGTCTTGGACATTTTCAACACTATTGCAATCACAAACTCAGCCAGCTGCCTTTATCAAATAGTGTCTTTGCACCTTGAAGCCAGAGAACAAAACAATTTAGAACACATTTAAATGGGAAAATGTGTATGTTAGCAGCAGTTCAATATCAAGTTACTTTCTCTAATTATTTACCTTGTCCGTTTGTGGCAAACTTGACTACATACAAAAATAAATACTACTAAATATTTGAGCCTGTATGACACTTCATTCACACACTCACACTCGCAAACTAGCTAAATGCTAGGCTTCTCCGCGACCACGTTTTCTCTCTCACTCCCTCATGCACACACCACGCACTCAACAAAACATGAGCAGGAAAGGGCTATTTAAAACGGAGAATTGATGCAACGGCGCCCCCACTGGTATGCGTTAGTACTGCAAGAGAGCGATGGGAAATGTAGTTCTTCCGATGTTTACACTGATTCAAAAAACTACTTGCCATTCGTTGTTGTTGTTGTTGTTTTAAATGGCAACATTTCCACTGAAATTAATAGGAGATGAACATTAGAATGTTTTGGTCTGAAATGTTAGAATGTTTTGTGAATGTGATGTCAAATTTAAGGCCATAAAAAGTCTTAAATGGTTTAAGAAAAGTCTTAATTATCCTTTCGCGAAGTCTTACATTTGGGAAAAACATTCTAACATTAAAAATTTTTTAAAGGCTGAAATGTGAGGTTTAGCAGTTCATACTTAACTTTTTGTTTTTGTCATAACCTACAAATTTGTCTTATTAAAAATTCGTTTTTAAAATAATTTTATGGTTTGGGTGTAATAGACATTGTCCTACACCGTTCATGGTATTAGTTTTATTTGTACAGGTCTTACAAACATTTATTTGCAGACACCCTGGGCTACTGTTATGCAAAATATGACTAGTTTGTCAACAATGAGATTTTACTGTGTGACTGTGGTGACAATTGACCAATAGATGGAGCTGAAAATCAGTCATTCATTCATCCTTTGAAGCTAAAACTAGACTTATAAATACTTATCAATAATATTTGGCACATTCTCTTACACAAGCACACAGTGTCACAATATGTCACATCTTTCTTTATTAACTTCTTGTAAATGATCTGAGCTGGTGTGCAGGATAAATGGTCTATACATTTCTTCATATCAGAATGATTCTGAATAAAAGGCTTGTATACATATTCAATGTTCGTATTTCCTCTCTCCGTTACAATAATAATTAAAAAAGGAAATTAAAACATGTTCAAATAGCAACAAAGCCTCTACATTCCCCATGACATGGGCATGTTCGTATTACTGGATTCTAACTAATTGACTTAAAGTACAGCCATAACAACTCTAATAAGGGTGCATAGCATTCTAATTAAATATAGTTTGTCATATATTTATACATATATTCTTTATTAAAAACATCTTTTTCTGTGCATGTGCGCAGTTGCATTCCTTAGTACAGAGTAATATGATATTGCGTTTATATTGTCATTAATCCATTCTAAAGGAGTATAGGTGAAGTCTAGATTTTTGCAACAGTTAAACATTGTACATAAACTCTTTTTTAATACATAATGATTGCAATGTCAAATCGTTTTGTTCCTTAAACCAAAAATAAATAAATAAAACATTCCTTTCCCCACTTTGTTTTCAGGAATTTTGTCTCATTCACCAATTACAGCAGCGATAAGATATTGATCATACCTGTGTCCTTCATCACTTCCATTACGCACTTCCCAACACCCACGACAATCCTTATACTCCTTTGAGTGGACATAGGATTTACCGTTAAGTATGTATTAACTAGAATCATGGAAGAGAAATCATCTGTCAACACAAACCTGAGTGAACTGTAGAAAACAATATACAGTGAGGCAGAACTCATAAGTGTTTTAATGCGTTGGTGAGAAGGGACGTGTGCAGTCTCACAAAGCACACTAATTTCATTGACTAAACAAAAACACTAGGATCTGATTAAACACTTTTCTTAAATATGAAAGTACAATCATTGTCATTCGTCCAATTGTCCATGCATTCCATAAATATTTTTCTTAGTTTGGAGGATAAGTACATTCATTCATTCATTCATTCATTCATTCATTCAGTCAATCATTCACTGACATCCATCGAATTAAAACTACATGAGTCAGTATATCACGGTGTGCTCGTGACTATGTAAGCTACTGTGCTGTGATTAAATGCTGAGCACCATACCTGATTTCATTATCGTTCAAAGAAACCTTGCCCATTAAAGTGAAACACAGCTACCGTTCAGTGAACTCGAGTTGGCATGTAGATCACGTAATTGCATACGGTGTGAGATACTCATGCATGCTGTTATATCTCTTGAATCGTATACGTCTTACAAATGCTACTAAAATGTCGGGTTAATACAGTATACACTGAACACACAAGCGCTCGTAGACCGAAAAACACACACACGCACGCACGCACAACAACAACGCAGTATTCCAACTGTTGCAGCACGTTTGATATTATTGCTTTGGTAGACTATACTTCAAGAGTTTTTGTGTATGTTTGGGCTCTTTCGTAGTAAAATAAAAAAGAATAACGGTGAAAATACATATGCGAATGACGTTAATAGGGAATCGGTAACATGAAGTCGCCATAAAAGTACTTTAAGCTTCCCATAGTTACCATAAAACCTTGTTGGCATGTGTTGTTACAGGTGAGACATTTGAAGCCAAAAAGTGAGACAGACAGTTGTGAGTTCACAGTTCAGGGGTCAATTTTAAGGTGGACTTTCACAGTGCTGTCTGTATATTTATCGGTCTATTTTTAACTGTACATCTAAATGAAAAACAAAAAGGTTACATCCAAAAAGAATAATAGAAGAGCATCAAAGTTTAAAACGCTTCCTTGCCACATAACTCCATCTGAAATCCCAAACATTACAAAGGCAGTTACTCAGAGATAGTCCCCAAGCCCCACACGTCACAGCTACAATCGTTTTTTTGTTGTTTTTTTTCACCAGCACAGCTTGATTAATCATATAAAATCAATAAAAATGTCCGGGCCGAGTGCAAGCCCAAGAGAACAGCATGAAAAGCGGTGTTAGCCTGCATGCAATGCTACATTAGTCTGTGGAAATGGTCCGACATGACGGTTTAAGTCGAGCAGCTGAGCTACAAATGAGGGTGAATGGGTGGTCGATAGGTCGGAGGTCAAGGTTGTGAACTGTCAGACAGAGAAAGCACGTGCCCTCCATAGGTTGCCATCTGGGTGTTGTACGTACAAAGCTACGCAACCTCCAACAAACAAATAGGTTCGGATCTGAAAGGAGGGGGTCTTTAAATTCAAAACGAGATATAAAAGCAAAAGGTGGCTGACAGTTCAAAGGAACACGGATACGCTTAACAAAGTGGAAATAAACGCACGCGGACGCTCACGAGCAGGAGAGCACAGTGGCTTGTTGTTATTCCCATGGAAAACACCAAATCAGCTCTGACCGATCCAGAAAAAAAAAGCTCAGTACCAAGCCAGAAGCGAGTACACATGCGTTAGATACCGACACACACGCACACACACCGACGCACATTCACATAGCATTAGAGTGCATATATCACATTGAATAACAGGATAAAGGGCCTGTGGGAAATGACGTGACGGCTTAGCATCCACTATGCTGCTGTGTAATGACAATCTGTTTGACAAAATAAAGAACTGTTGCTTTTTTTTG
Organism: Paracanthobrama guichenoti; assembly: GCA_018749465.1. NCBI lineage: Eukaryota > Metazoa > Chordata > Actinopteri > Cypriniformes > Gobionidae > Paracanthobrama > Paracanthobrama guichenoti. Next base: position 6,919,279 of record CM031963.1, read on the forward strand.
GGCTGTTGTTTTCCCAAGACCCCTTGTTTCAAGAGTCTCTCATTTTCAAGATCAATGGTCCAAAGGTTTCCCCCTTCCCACTGCCAGTCCTGGAACGGCCCTTTACCTTGTACCCCTTCAGTTTTTTAGATAATGACAGCTCATAGGTCATGCACCAGCAGTCAGTCATGCGTTTACAGTTGACAGGAAGCACTTTTGTTGCTTTTTTTTGGTGGTTTTCTTCACGTTTTGTATAAAAAGTTCATGCCCTATTCTAGTTGTATGTTTTTATCTTCTTCTGTTAAAAATGTTACAAAACTACAGGTAGAGAACTCCTCATCCTTGTTTTCTTGTGACCCTCCATGGTTGCTTGACTGTAGGATTTGGGTGAGATGTGTTGTTCTTTCGCTGCGTGTTTTGATTTTTTTCCCCCCATCGCTCCATGTATCGTTCTGTCTCCCAGTCGTGCGTAAGTGAAGGATGGTTTGGCAGTGGATGTTCAACCCTGGAAGAGCAATCCTTCATGAACAAATAGCTCCTTCAAAGAGACATTGTCTGAAGCAAAGTCACTCTAGCTAAAACATAAAACTGATGGCTGTATCATTCAAGTTTAGCAAAGCTAGCTCGCCCCATGGGATTTAAGTTGTTCCTTATGTAATGCACCAATAATTTTTCCTGTCCCGTACCTTCAGGACATTGTGTTTATTTCAATGATTTAGTCTCCGCAGACTGGAGCGCTTCACAGTCTGGACATCCCTCTTCACATCCACGCCCAACTGGAAAAAAGGAGGAGAGACACAAGACGTGACCAAATCGAGTAAGAACAAACTTAATGAACTGAGATATCCTCACAAATCAACAGTTTCTTGTTTTTTCCCTGGCATGTCTCTTAGGTTTTGAGGACTAATGCATCTTTGAGCCTACATTCAGTACAAGTAAAATACTTAAGTACTGCAAAAATCAGATCATCTCTAACGCTGCGTCCGAAATCCAATACTTCTCTAATATATAGTATGCGGGAAAAAAACGCCAATAGAGTAGTATGTCCGAATCCAAACAGTAGGCAAAAAGTCCCGAGATGAACTACTACTTCCGGCAAGATTCTGAAGTGCGCATTCGATGGACATTTTACTATCCCATGAGGCCTAGGGAGAGGATTTATGAATGGAGGTGAAGCGATGCAACAAATGCTGGTAGGTCATGTGATAATGAAAACATGGCGGATGTAGTATGTCCGGATTACATTCACACTACACACATTCATACTATATATAAAATACTTTTTTTAACGGCTGCAAAGTAAGTACAAATTCAAATGTAGTACCTACTCAGACAGTACGCGATTTCGGACGCACCGTAAGGCTTTTACTCGAGTGGTATTGGAATTGAGGACTTGTAACTCGTAACGCTGTATGGTATCTCTTTTACTTAAGTATGGTTTTCAGATACTCTTTACTCCTCTGTTAAAAGATTCGTAGACAAGAGAATCTTAATAAGGGCACAACATCTACTGGATGTAACCTTCACAAGGGACAACTGAACAAAACATTGGACGAATCTGAACAAATCATTTTGGTGAATGGATTCAAAAGAGTCACTGAGATGATTCAAAATCGCCACCACTACAGCCAATAGCCAATAAAAATATAGGCATACTGTAAGAAATGTCTTGTCAAATAACCAAAAATGTACATTGTGTGGTATCAAAATGTACTGGTTGTAAATAAATATATATGCATCCATCATTCTTCAAACCGCCTAAAACTTTATATTCATCAAAGAATCCTGACAAAATGTACCACAGTTTCCACCAAAACATATTAAGTAGCACGACATAATAATATAGATAATACAGAGACTGGAGTAATGATGCTAAAAATTCAGCTTTGGCATCACAGGAATAAATACAATTTCATTCATTCATTTTCATTTCATTTCAGTCATTTTAAACGGTAATAATATTCCACAATATTACTGGTAATATTACTAATAATATTATATTATTACTATTATTATATACTGTATTTTTGATCAAATAAATGCAGTCCTGGTAAGAGATTTATTTCAAAAACATTACAAAATATTACCATCCCAAACTTTTGAATGGTAGTGTATTTAGAATAACTGAAGTTTAACAATAACAAATTGACCAAAAGAAGAAATTATTAATTACTAAAGTAATATTTATGAAATATTAGAAAACATCAAAACTCATCAAAATTTATGATGATAATCTCAAAAAGATCAATACTATTCAATACTAGTATAAATCTGACAGAAAACTGAGTACCCACCTTGGTCACGACATTCCCATGCTCATCAGTGAACTGCTCTTCATGTAGATGATCACTGGCGAGATCTATCGGATCATCCTTCTGTAAAGAGGGAATAATAGTTCAGTTATCATGATTGAATAACTGAAGTCAAGACTGTGCCCAAAAACATGCTCTTTGCTCAGACTGGACAGGCCCAGGGGACACACCTGTGCCTTCCGTCTGTCCTGGTCCCATGCACGTAATTCCCCCTCCTGATGGGAGAAGCCCAGCCCTTTATCAAAGGGCTGAGTGCCCAGCAGACGCCCCCGCAGGACCTCCGAATGGCCTGTATCACATACCGGTGTAAGAAGGGCCTCCTGTGCTACACGGGACTGATTGTGGTCCTGGGACGAGGACATCATGGCCTCCATGGTCGGCCTGGCTTTGGGTTGAGACCAGCTTTGGAGGGAGTCTTTCTCCTGTGAGTAAGGCTGGAAGGCGCCACCACTGAGTCTGCGGAGGAGAGACGGACAAAGATGATGTAAATGCTATCTGTCTAAAGGGCCATTCACACCAAGAACTATAATGATATCTATAACATTAACATTTTAATAACACCGCCCTGCATCATATATTCTGGATGAAATCCAATACTTGTTTCTTACTAATTTTGGGGTGCTGATCTCAAAGCGCCTGTTTTGCTCTAGCACCTCACAATTTCTCACAAAATATGAAGTGCATTTCATGGCGTTTTGCTTTCAACAAATATTTTGTAAGGTCAAAAAGTCTTGTATTATTCCGTAATCACCAGAAAAAACTATTTTTCAATTTGTCATTAAAACAGAAACTTTTGACATTTGACGGCATTCTTCATACTTATTTTGTGAAAAAACTGATTTGAAAGTTTTTATTGATATTTTCTAAACTAAATAGAAGAGTTGGGTACTATTAGGCCTTTGCAAATCACCAGAATTCTTTTCCAAGATGCATGGCTGTTATCATTCTAATTCAATGAGAATAAGGCAGTCCACATCACAACTATAACGATAATGACACAGAGGAACGATATTGTTGGAATCACTATCAGAACAATTTTTTCCCTGCTGAATTTTTTGACAGCCAATCAGAATCCACCCGAGTTTAAAGTTTTTTGTGGATGCTAACACAGATATCGTTCTTGGTGTGAACAGACCTTAATGCTTGTGGAGTAACGTGGGATACTGAAGTAATCCGTACCTGTCCCCATTGTGTTCTAGTGCTCGGGTCAGTCCAGTCCTCTCACATAACTGTGCGTAGAGCTGTTGCCCTGTAAGAACAGAAAACTTTTCCTCTGAACTTGCCCCTTTTCCACCCTTTCCTCCTCCTCTAGTTACACCCATCACACAGCCACCTGCCGCCGCCAACTCTGTCCTCTTGCCCTCCGACCTCTGACCTCCAGCCTGCCCGTTGTAGTTGGCCTTTGGGACGGCGCCGCTAGCCCATGCCTTTTCCGCACTTGCGGATACTGGCTCGTGCTGTATGTCGTCTTCCTCGAGCTCCTCTTCCTCCTCCTCCTCTTCCAGCTCCATGATGGAGCCGCTGGCCCCGCTGGCTCCGCTGCTGGGCCTCCCCAAACTACTGCAGGGCAGGCTCAACGTGTTGGCCTCCGAGTCGTCTGCGCGGCTGCTGCCATCCAGGGATGAATCCTCGACGGTGACCAGGGATGGACTGACCCCCGCCGGCCACACTTGCACATCCGACATCTCCATCATGGTGTCCTCCTCGGTGGTGGCGATGGGCGCGCACTCCAAGCTTGACACCTCCTGCCAGTAGGGCTCAGCGCCGAGCGGGGAGGGAAGGCTGTACTGCATAGAAGCGGGGGAGAGCAGCTCCTCCTGCACCAGCCCGTAACCTGAGGGATGGCCAGACAAGAAAGGCAACGCTAACACCACACAGACACAGTGGGGGTACGTGGGGAGTCCTGACCCTCTTAGAAAGGTCATGCAGAACACAGTGCTCGGGGTGCACTCAAAGTCTGTAAATATACGTGACCGGATGTGCTTAAATGCAAGGAGTTGTGATTTTGGCATTAGCATTATAACAAGGCCACAGAAAGGTCATACTTGTTCACTCACAACAAGCAATCTACTTGCAAAGTAACCTTTAAAAGAATATTCTGGGTTTTTTCAACCTGGGGGCATTTGAAAAATGACACTTTAAATAAAGGCTTTAGCATTGTGCATCCTCATATTATATACAGTTTTTACTGAAAGGACTTTTCGTACTATAAAAGGTATCTTCATTCTAATTCACCTGTTTACTATCACCATTTGACATTTTCCCCCCCAGACGTTGAAACAATATGTTGTTTCAGTAATTGACCAACGCAGGTGAATATGAGGCACACAATTGGGTGTATGTTGCTAACCATCTACTGTGAAACATTCTAAAAATCACATTGTTTCATACTGCTCCAGAGCATGGTTTAATAACCACAGGTTAAAAGCAGTGCTAATCCCAGGGTTAAAAGCAGGGTTTAGAGCGCTGGATCTTGGGTCTCGGTTCAAGCCATCGGTTGCTGATTGAATTGGAATGCGATCTTGTGGTCGATTGTAAGAAAGGTGTGGGGCTTATGCTGATGAAATGATTGGAGAAGGTTTCACTGGAAGATTGAGTTATGACATGTTGATTAAACATTACAAGGTCAAAATAAATTAAAATGAAAAGTCAAAGCCATAGCCGTGTGGGCAAGTGCTCTGAAATATGGTGCGGTTGCACTTCGGGTGACCCAAGTTTGAGTCCCGACCAAAGTCCCTTTCAAGGAAAGTCTGTTCACTTAGAGGCCATATTTGCAACGCCTCTGAGAAGTGATTTTGGGGATCCAAGACCAATCCTATCTATTTGAATGGGGGAATCCTGAAATCTCAAAACTAATGAAATAACATATTTCAAATCAGCAACAAAATATGACATGAACTGTCCCATAAATGTTGTTTCTTATGCTCGAATAGCATTAAAAAACATACTTTTCAGGCTAGTCACAGGTTAGCCTAAGTGCGAGTCACAGATTTCTATGGGAACTGGTGCATCTAACCGCAGCTTCAGTGACGCAATGACTTTACCAATTTCAGATTGGCCCTTTTATTTAGAAGGCGGAACGTATTCCGCCATATTGCGCGTTGCAGTTTCTCCCATTCATAAGTAATAGGAATGAACCGTCTTTGTATATCTATAGTCCCGACTCAAGTTTCTTTCCTGGTCCAATTCCCTTCTCTCCTCTTCTCTCCTTCTGATTTCCTGTCTCTCCTCCTAATGTCCTATTTAAATAAAGGCAAAAATATAACTGAAAAAACAAAACAAAAAAGAAATACATGGACAAACATTTCACAATAGGATCAATAACATTAAAGGTGCACTGTGTAACTTTTCCGTCTGCTAGAGGTCGCCTATTCAAAACAAAGGCGTAGTTTGATGACGCCAAGTTTGAGCGCAGAATCTTGGGACATGTGGTCTTCCCCTCACAGCCGGTGGAAAAGAATAGGGATAGGACTCCGGCAGAAATCATGTTCATGGATGCGATTATTAACGTTACTGTAGTATGAAGCAGAGCAGGACCGAGTGTTGATGGAGCTGAGCAAGGCTGCTGGAGCGACTGTTAATAAGATGAATGCAACACACGCCTCTCGAGCAGCAGGACTTTTATTATGCCACAGTCGCCGGTGCCATTTCTGCTTTTCAGGTCATGAGTATGAGGTAACGCAGCTCTGTTTATCATATTAGATACATCTGAGTGTGTTGAAAATGATGTTATGACGTTACTCTGTGCGTTGGCTCAGCGGCTGCTATGACACTTGTTGCACACTGCAGTAAGAGTGAAGTGTTTCTGCAAAATAAAACCGGAAACCGAGGGTAACGCAGATATGACACAATTGACAGGCAACGTGTGAAGGAATTGAAGGAATGTCCTGGTTCCTTAGTTAAAATAGCAATTTTCTCACGATTTACAAATAGTTGGAAACATTTGGGATATTGTAAGTACTCAACTGAACAAAATATATAACACTGGCCTAGTGGTGTTTGGATATTTTACTGCAAAAATGTTACATATTAATTTACAAAATATATAGGGTGAACTTTCATTTCATGCCGACTTTAAGTTTTTATTCACACGCTACAAAAACAACAACAAAAAAAAAACATTCATAAGTATACTGAAACAAAACATTTATAAACAATGAGGACATTTAAAATATATCATTATGTTCAATACGTTGAAAACCCAGAATTTTCCTTTAACATACCTTCCGCCTCCCACATACACACTAGTACGCTTGGATTCAGAATTGACTCATGTCAGATCTCTCTTTTTCAAATATGTATGAAAATTGTGTACATGACCAGCTTAATGAGTATGCAACAATGGCTTTTCTCTTGTATGTATGGTCATAATGTAGGATATACATTCCTGGTATTGTTCAAATGAACATGGAATTGCAACAAATATAACTGCATGATTTTAACATTTGCATGATGTGTGCAATAGTATGCATGATTTATAAGAACACACAATCGTTTTAAAGAGGCATTCTGCATCTTAAGGGTTAACAGGAACTTAATTCAAGCTTTGCAGTTTTTGACCTAATTAAACCAGCGCAATACATAATACATACTCATAAGGATTTTAAAAATAAAGTGAAATATAGTTATCGATCATGGCTATTTTGTGCTTTTGTAAGTCATATTTTATTGCAGGAGTCTGGGAGTCCACAGCTGTACTGCACGGTGTCCGCCAATTATGGTTTCATTTCAAATTGTTGTGAAACAAGGAGATTATGCATTGACAAGTTAAAATCCATCAAGCAAAATTAAAATGGAAAGTATATATGACTGTATTTTTTTAGCTTCAAGTAATATAAGCATCTAAACAAAGTATGTAGATACATAAAATGATATATACAATATATGATGCGACAGATAACTTATTTCTTGTCAAGAGCTTTCTTGTAGCATTATGGTATTATTTTATCAAACAACTGGCATCATATGAGCAAATGTTGTAGCTGTATATGTAGGTGCATGGATGGTTTCATGATTGGATGGATATTATAATGAAATGATAATGAAAAGAAGAAATGAAGAAATATTGAAGAAGAGAATGAGGATGATTTATAGTGATGACTTGGTGGAGACCTTCACTGTGCCCCCAGTAATGAGAAAACACACACGTGAGTCAGACACACACAGTGCACACTGTGACACACAATTAATCTACAGAAACACAAAAAAGCAACACAACATGTGGCAAATGTGTAAAAGCTTTCTTGATCAGTTTGTACAAAAGCCACATGAAGACATACATCTAAACAAACACACAAACACACAAACACACACACACACACACACACACACACACACACACACACACACACACACACACACACACACACACACACACACACAGGTACGCGTGCAAATAACTGTAAACACACTCAAACAGTCAAACACACATCACATTACAGCACAACCCACAACATAATGCACAACACAAAATTATGGCTCTGAAACATCTGGATATCACACACAACATCATTCTGAGTGATTTGATTATCTTATATGGCCTGACGGAGAGGTTAGATATTTTGTCTCACGCACACACACACACACACACACGGACTGGAGTCACATCTTTATATTTTTATAATATTTAGCATGTGATCATTTTATGCAAATGTTGCTTCTATTGTTTGTTTTATGCAACCATTTTGACCAGATCTCTCTTGGAAAATATATTTTAATCTTAAGGGATTAACTTGATAAAATAAAGGTTATAAAAGTGAAATGTAGCAGTCTACATAATAGATTCAGTTTTAGCCACTAGGGGGGCCTAATGGCTACACAATTTCCTTTTTTGTGAATACAGTCCATGGCATCAGCAACATCACAGAGCCCTGCGGTCGAAAATGGTGTCACACAATCAATGCGTGACACACATAAACACGCTGGAAAAACACCAACAGCAATATATCAGTTAACACATAACATTCCAAAAATGCTTCTGCAACATGATATGGTCACAGATCCATTTTCGGAGCATTATGTAAACTGTTGACAACAGAACAGCAGGGCCTAAAACAACAACATCAATATATTCACCAACGATGAGAAGAAGAGTTACTGAAGTTAATTCAGGAGTTCAAGCACCACTCAGTGAAAATATACACAGGAAGAAACCCATACGTTGAAAGCATGCCATGCATACACAAGTTTGTTATAGAGCAACATAAACAAAGGCCTTGTTTTACTTGAAGGCCTCACAAATACTTTCCCCAGAAAAGACAAAGAAAGAGCACGTCAAGCAGCATGCGCATGCATACAGACACATCACAGCTCCCACACAGAATGGGAACTAGAAAACAAAACAAGAACTAGAATGACAGGAAAAGAGGAGGCCCAGAGGAGGTCATTATGAGGTCGGAGGTCGAAGAGGAGAGCTGTGAGGAGGAAGAGTAGGGCGGCTGGGCTGCAGATGACATGTTTAGAGAAAGAGAGGAGGAGGAAAAGAGAAGGAGAGGTGCAGACACAAGTATGGAGGCCTGTTGTCTTCACTTCAAGTAATCATCCATACGAGCCTACATACTCCTATCTGTGCCTCACTGGCATATTTTAAAAAACACATTCAATTTGTTTTCTGGAGCATAACTTCTACAATATCACTCTCGCTATTTACTTGCACCATTGCTCCATCCTATGTTTTTTTTGTTTGCATGCTTTAAATATATGGGCCTGGTTTCACAGACTTAGATTAAGCCAGGATTAGGGCTTAGTTCAATTAGGATATTTAAATAGCTTTTATAAACATGCCTTAGAAAAATGGCACAGACATGTTTTAAGATGTACTAGTGCAAGTCGCTTTCAGGTAAAACAGCTCAAACATACATTTTAGTCTTTTGTCTGTGAAACCGGGCGATGATTTTTTTTTTCCCCAATTAAATTTTTCTATATATAATTTGATTGTTTTGTTTTTTTTTTTCCCCTTTACATAGTATTTTCTAATTGCATTTCACCATAATTATACTATTATGCTATGTGTATTACAATTACATATATACACTTTACAAATTATTGGCACCCTTGGTAAATATGAACAAAGAAATATATATTGCATTGTTAATCAAAAAGGAAAATCTCTTTATGAAATACATGTTTTTCTCCAATACACGTTGGCCACAATTAATGGCACCCTTTTATTCAATACTTTTTGCAACCTCCTTTTGCCAAGATAACAGCTCTGAGTCTTCTTCTATATTGCCTGATGAGTTTTGAGAACACCTGACAAAAGATCAGAGAGCATTCCTCCATACAGAATCTCTCCAGATCCTTCAGATTCCCAGATGTTGGTGCTTCGTCTCTTCAGTTCAGCCAACTAATTTTCTATAGGGTTCAGGTCAGGGGACTTGAATGGCCATGGCAGAAGCTTCATTTTGTGCTCAGTGAGATATTTTTCTGTTGATTTTGATGTTTGTTTTGGATCTGGATAGAAGATCCAACAAGACAACAAGGCCCATTATAAGATTTCTATCAGAGGCGGTAAGGTTTTGATTTTTTATCTTTTGGTATTTGCTAGAATCCATGATGCCATGTGTCTGAACAAGATTTCCAGGACCTCCGGCAGAAAAACAGGCCCAAAATTTCACAGTATATTTTGGTATATCACAGTATATCTGTGTGCACCAAACCCATCTGTTTAGTTTCATCTGATCACAGAAACCAGTCCTGTTTGAAGTTCCAGTCATGTCTGACATCTGAATATGCTGGAGTTTGTTTTTGGATGAGCGAGGAGGATTTTTCTTGAAACCCTCCCAAACAACACGCGGCGATGTACTGACCCCAAGACTCAAATAATCTCTGCAATTCTCCATCTCCTTGGAGTCTTTGTCCATTCAAACCCTCCTCCTCACCGTGCATTAGGACGATAGACACACGTCCTCTTCCAGGCAGATTTGTAAAATTTTGAGTTGAATTGGAACTTCTTAATTATTATCCTGACGATGGAAATGGGGGTTTCCAATGCTTTAGCTATTTTCTCACAGCCACGTTCTATTTTGTGAAGCTCAACCATCTTTTGCTGCACATCAGAACTATATTCTTTAGTTTTATTCATTGTGATGAATGATTAAGGGAATTTGGCCTTTGTGTTTCCTCATATTTATACTCCTGTGGAACAGGAAGTCATAGCTGGACAATTTCATGCTCCTAGTCACCTTGGTGTGCTATAAAAAACCCCCGCAAATACGAGTCGGAATATACTTCAGAGAAATTTTACTCATAAGAATTTCTAGGGGTGCCAATAATTGTGGCCATTGTGATTTGGAGAGAAACATTTATTTCATAATGTGATTTCCCCCACTTACAAATGTTTTACTTCAATGAAAGGATAGATTTTTGTGAATTCTTTTAATGCAAGATCAAAAGAATAAAGCAGATTTATTTTTACAGCCATCTTTGATCATATTTACAAGGGTGCTAATAATTCTGATCATGGCTGCATATATATGTACAATTATATCCTTTTATTAAAAATGCTACCATAATTACTTATAATTATTCATAATATGTATATGATATATTGCTATACACATTTGTATTTGCATTTGTTATATGTAGGGGAGAGCGGGGCACAACCTAACGCTTTTTGACTTTCTCAGTTTGTGTAAATCCACTTGGGGTTCAGAGTATTTATTTTTTCCCACATTCATTTCACACGTCTAGTACAATTATGTGGTTTAGTTTCAGTAATACAGTGTATACTTTTTTCTTGATTTACCCTGAAAGAATGAAAGTGAAATGTGACAACATGCCCCATAGGTGGGGAACACTGTAACATGTGAGGGGCACGATGTAACATCACCAGCTTAAAATGTTACCTGATATAATCAAAAAAATATCCAAGACAAACTAAAATATTTTGTCAGTAAAATACAATTATTAACTTTTTAAAATAAAATAATGGCATTTTTTTATCATTAAAAATACACAAATTTTTGAGTTTGACGATAAACACATCGCTAAATACAGCTATACAGCATAGTTAAAAGCATAATAATAATGAATAATTTCTGAACATTGACTGAGTCATTATTCACCCTTTTCTCATGGTTTCTCAAAAGAATTCATAAAAGTATAGAATATAATAGCATATTTCTAATAGGGGCTCATTGTAACGCAGTGTTAACACACCCCATCAGCACAACTGGGGTTTAAACCGCTCGTGTCTTCTGCTGTTAGATCAGCATTAAAGAACCATCTCAACTGTTAAATAACAGATATAAGATTACAATAATATCAGATTTGTCTTATTTTAAATAAACACAAAAACAGAGATGAAAAATAAACTTAAGAAATTTACTTTTGCTATGGTTAAATAAATGTTCAGTCATATCTTCCAAAGATTTCTTAATTTTGGCGCAATTTTTTCTCTAAATAATAAATGTTGATATGGCAACTAGTAAATACACAAAGTTTTGTGTGGAAATTTGATTCTGGCATGTGTGGAAAGTATTAAACCATGTGTGTTACAACTAACCCTGTGTTAGGTTGTGCCCTGAGCTCCCCTACCTGAAGCAAATCTCATATTTGTCAAGTAATCCCATCACCCTACTGAGAGGTGTGTTTAGTAATAATGAATGGAAAAGGCTGAAAATGGCGGCATTGCCATGGCATGCCTGATTCATCAGTGAAAAAAAAATTTATATATAGAAGAAGAAATTCTCATTAAATCCTGTCTCGTACGAACTTTCATCCCAAATTTCATGCTCTAGATTTTGGGAGACTACAGCTAGTATGCAATTATTGGCGAACCCATGCAGCTTCAAACATCTAAGCCTTGGTTTCCTTCAGTTTATGTCAGTTCATTGATAAACGTACAGAGGATTAGAAGATCAGTGCAAGCAAGCTGCAGTCTGTTCTTACCATTGATGACACTAGGCGAAAGCAGAGTGGAGTCACGATCAACCAGTCTGCAGGCTCCTTCCTCCACTGCCTCGGGAAGCACCTGTTGAGCCTGAGCCTCCAGAGACTTCACAATATCTGCCCGGTCAATGTTCTTCAAAGCTCCATAAAGGTTCTCCACTGAAGATATGACAATGGAGGAAGTGTTATAGTAGCATGTAGAGACAAGGAAAAAAATAGTTTCTGTAAAGGAAATAATTCTGTGTACGTTATAGTTTTGTGCTTTTAATTTAATTTTTAATTTTAATTTCAGTTCATATTTAGTTCATTTCAGCAGTACTTTTCATAGTTGCAGTTCAATTTTCTGCTTCTGGATATGAAAACTTATAGTACTTAACAATATATAACTTAAGAATAGTTTTCACTTAGTTTATAATAATAATACTGATGTATCCACCTTATTTTTAATGTAAGAGAGGGTGCGACCATTTGTAACTCGAATGTGCAAGGCTTCCTGTCTCATCCGCTAACAGTCAAACCAAAATGTATACAGACACCTTCAACACTTTCTCACATTATCCCAGTTTATTCGCTATAGTTTAGAAAATGGTAATGAAATAAGTGTGTAATACTGTGTCAGAACAACTTCATCTTGATAATATTAGATAACTTTGATAGAAAGGTATGTAATGGATTACAATCAACCAATCAGCTGTCAGCTGTTCAATTTAAGTACACAATTTGATAATACCAATTTAGCTCAACCAAAGACCAAGCAATGCTTCATTTTGTTCAGTCTGTGGTGTAAAAGGTCGCATTAGCAATTAAAGAAAACACTTAAGCAAAACACGGTCAGGTCAAAGTGTCTGAATAATTTTTGGTTTGACTATTTTAACAAAAAGAGTTCATTATGCTGCTTGATATTGCAAACTGTTATTTATCATTATATTATTTTCATTTATTATCATAATCATAAACACGCTGGTAAGTAGAGCAAATAGTTTTACCGTTTACTACACTTTGTTATTCTTCCGGTTACTTCCCTATGGAGGCTAATGAATCGCACGTTCACAGAAAATAGCTTACAGAGCAAAATAAGGTGGATAAAGCCCTAAAGTGGTAGAGCGTTTATTATGGATCCTCACTCTTGGCCTTCTTGCCCTCTCGGCTAACCCACAGGTTGAGCAGAGCTAAACTCTGGTCCAGGAGAGAGTTGGGATTCTCCACTCGCATCCGGTTAATGTCATCCACACTGAACTGTAGTTCCCTCGCCAGCTCTACACACGAAAACAGACAAAAGCACTTATAGAATGTGAGTTACGGGGAAAAAGAGGTAATGAAAAGAGATACAAGAGGCAAAGCTCTTACCGGTCCAGCTCAGTCCCAGCTGTTCTGCTATTACTGTGATCTTTAGCTCCGCTCTCTCCATGGCATTTACAGTGGCTGAATCAAAGACAAAATATACCAGTTTTCACAGACAGTCCGATGATGAAACACTTTAATAACATACCCAGCTAGTGGATAAAATACTGTATATTTCACTGTGGCTTTTACTGAAAAACCCAAGAGACTTAATACAACAAACACTATAGCTCACAATAATAATATGACCATATCCTTGGGTCAGTTGATATATGGCCTTATCTGTCATATATAAATAACTGTTCAAAAGTTTGGGGTCAGTAAGATTTTTTTAATGTTTCCAATAAAAGTATCTTATGCTCACCACGGCTGCATTTATTTTTAATAGAAAATACAGTAAAAACAGTAACATTTTGAATGTTACAATTAGTTATATTTACAATTGAAATAACTGCTTTCTATTTTAATATATTTTAAAATGTAATTTATTCCTGTGATGGAAAAGCTGAATTTTCAGCATCATTACTCCAGTCTTCAGTGTCACATGATCCTTCAGAAATCATTCTAATATGCTGATTTGGTGTTCAAAAAAGATTCTGTATTATTATCAGTGTTGAAAATGTTGTGCTGCTTAATATTTTTGTATATTTTAATATAACTGAGATACATTTTTTCAGGATTCTTTGAAGAATAGAAAGTTCAAAAGAACAGCATTTATTTGAAAAGGAATTCATATGTAACATAAATGCCAATTTAATGTTTTTCATTAAAAAAGGTATTAACTTCTTTTACTGACTTTTTGAACAGTAGTATATATATATATATATATATATATATATATATATATATATATATATATATATATATATAACATATAATGAACATGTTCAATAAAGATCTTGTCAATAAAGACAAGAAAAACAGGAATGTAATGAAAACAGCCTCTTCTTGAAAGGCATCTATAATTTTATTGAGAACTGTATATGAAATCAATGGTATATGGTAAAACTGCCCATGGTAAATATGCCCAGATCCAGTGAAATGACCAATATTAGTTATAACTGATGACTGAAACTATAACGTTGATTGTTACTTACCAAGAACTGGTCAAAATCTGCACCCTACATACATTAGTTGGCTTCATCCGCTTCGAGAACAATGAAGATGTGATGCGTTTTGGACGGCAAAGCCGCCTTGAACCTCCCGGGCACCCTCTATAATCAATCCTCCATCTTCAACACCTCTATTCAGGCAGCTTTTAACAGTCCTTTCCCTTTAAAGCTCATTGTCAAAGCTGGAGATTGCCATGCTAAGAGTATTTACTCTATAATCAAACCAGTACCATGCGCTTCATTTCTGCTCATTCGCTCAATAAATATAAGGGCCACCCGTTTCTCTGAATTGTTTGTGTTAGCCGTGGCCCCTGTGAGTGCAATCCCAGCATCACCCTCATAAAAGAGGGTAGTGCTCAGCATCCAATGCCCAGTCACAGCCATGCATGAGAGATTGGGCAGGTATAGAAGCAAGGATATGGGCACAGCATTCAGAAGCCACCCCCCTCCACAGCTGAGGGGAAGGGCGGCATGGTGCTGCTATGTCTTACCCAGGCCAGACTCGTTCAGGGTGCTGTACCTCTCCCTCAGGGCGAGAGGGGTCAACGTTCTCCGCCGCTCATCGCTACCCACCACCTAAGAGAAAATAAATGTAGTATACACAGTGCTAAAGCAGTTTTGTCTTTCATAGGGTATTTTTTGGAGCATGTCGCTACATACACATCAAGGTGCTCATGTATAAAAATAGCTTGAAGGTGTTGTAACACACAGAAAGACAATCTGTAGACAATATTACATCTGAAACACCAACTCCTTTTACTTCCTTTTTTGAGCATTTTATATAAGATTTTATAAGATATTGTGCAATGTTTTTATTGTGCATCATTCCTTTTTTCCATTTTATTTTTGCTCTCTTAGTTTTTTTCCCTGCATTTTTTCATAAATAAAGTGTAGTCACAGAAACACATTGAGGACAGAGGGAATTAGAAGAAGCCAAACAAAAAACCTTCATCACCCATATGAGTCCCAAGGCTCATAATATTAGAAGCACATGCGCTGACTGCTGTGGTATGGCCCCAACTTCACATTCAATTTGAATCCATGTAAGTAGATTTTAATCAGTTTAATGTGAATGACTATTTATGTAGCCTTAACAATATACCATTAAGAAATATCTTGATGTATTCTTAGATATATCCTAAATGTCATGTGACCTGAAGAACATCAATTTCTTTAATCATGTAATTTAATTGAACCCTAGATGGTCTAGACAACTCATATAGTAACTCCATTATGAGCTGGTGATTAGTTAAAAAAATAAAATAAATAAATAATAATTCATTATGTGTCATTTGAGTTTGCAAGGTCATATAAATTACTGTTTAGACAGGATTAGTTTTCCCAAACATAAATAAATAAATAAATAAATAAATAAATAAATAAATAAATAAATAAAATAAATAAATAAATAAATATACACACACACACACACACACACACACACTCACCTAAAGGATTATTAGGAACACCATACTAATACTGTGTTTGACCTCCTTTCGCCTTCAGAACTGCCTTAATTCTACGTGGCATTGATTCAACAAGGTGCTCAAAGCATTCTTTAGAAATGTTGGCCCATATTGATAGGATAGCATCTTGCAGTTGATGGAGATTTGTGGGATGCACATGCAGGGCACAAAGCTCCCGTTCCACCACATCCCAAAGATGCTCTATTGGGTTGAGATCTGGTGACTGTGGGGGCCATTTTAGTACAGTGAACTCATTGTCATGTTCAAGAAACCAATTTGAAATGATTGGAGCTTTGTGACATGGTGCATTATCCTGCTGGAAGTAGCCATCAGAAAATGGGTACATGGTGGTCATAAAGGGATGGACATGGTCAGAAACAATGCTCAGGTAGGCCGTGGCATTTAAACGATGCCCAATTGGCACTAAGGGGCCTAAAGTGTGCCAAGAAAACATCCCCCACACCATTACACCACCACCACCAGCCTGCACAGTGGTAACAAGGCATGATGGATCCATGTTCTCATTCTGTTTATGCCAAATTCTGACTCTACCATCTGGATGTCTCAACAGAAATCGAGACTCATCAGACCAGGCAACATTTTTCCAGTCTTCAACTGTCCAATTTTGGTGAGCTCGTGTAAATTGTAGCCTCTTTTTCCTATTTGTAGTGGAGATGAGTGGTATCCGGTGGGGTCTTCTGCTGTTGTAG
This sequence comes from Paracanthobrama guichenoti, assembly GCA_018749465.1. Classification (NCBI taxonomy): domain Eukaryota; kingdom Metazoa; phylum Chordata; class Actinopteri; order Cypriniformes; family Gobionidae; genus Paracanthobrama; species Paracanthobrama guichenoti. Next base: position 6,936,090 of record CM031963.1, read on the forward strand.
CCCATCCGCCTCAAGGTTGTGCGTGTTGTGGCTTCACAAATGCTTTGCTGCATACCTCGGTTGTAATGAGTGGTTATTTCAGTCAAAGTTGCTCTTCTATCAGCTTGAATCAGTCGGCCCATTCTCCTCTGACCTCTAGCATCAACAAGGCATTTTCACCCACAGGACTGCCGCATACTGGATGTTTTTCCCTTTTCACACCATTCTTTGTAAACCCTAGAAATGGTTGTGTGTGAAAATCCCAGTAACTGAGCAGATTGTGAAATACTTAGACCGGCTCCGTCTGGCACCAACAACCACGCCACGCTCAAAATTGCTTAAATCACCTTCCTTTCCCATTCTGACATTCAGTTTGGAGTTCAGGAGATTGTCTTGACCAGGACCACACCCCTAAATGCATTGAAGCATCTGCCATATGATTGGTTGATTAGATAATTGCATTAAAGAGAAATTGAACAGGTGAATAATCCTTTAGGTGAGTGTATGTATATATATATATATATATATATATATATATATATATATATATATATATATATATATATATATATATATTTATTTTTATTTTTTTTTTTTTTTTTTTTTTTTTTATCATTAAAAGAAAAAGAAAAAAAGGTATGTATATTAAACAATACTAACAGATTCTTACATAACATTCATTTATAAATAATATGTATTTTTTTATCGATATATTTTACATTTCATTTATTTCGTTTATTCAACAATTTCTTTAATCATGTAATTTAAATGAACCCTAGAGTTGGTCTACTCTAGACAACTCATATGATAACTCCATTATGAGCTGGTGATTAGTTAAAAAAATTTTTTGTGTCATTTGAATTTGGAATGTCATAATAATTACTATTTTGACAGGATTAGTTTTCCAAACATTAAAAAAATTATATATATATATTTTTTTATTATTTTTATTTATTTATTTATATTTTTTGAATTACAATATTTCACTTTAATCTTGTTTTAATGCTAGATGTGATTCCAGCAGTTAGTCCTTGAACCATCAACTGCTAATAACCAAGAAAGTAGATTTACATTCCTATTCACATGGAGTTGGGTTTTCTGGCTGCCCAAGTTAGTCCAAAAATCGGTATGTAATTTGCTCTGAAATTTTAAACTGAGGTTGAGTGACAAAAACACAGCTGTGATCAATTTGTTTCTGTGAAACACAAAAACGTCTCGCCAGAATAGAGTTCATGAGATCATGTGCAGGTGTAAGTGATAACAGAGGAAATGAACAGCGACAGCACCTTGACACAGGGAGGCATGGTGATGTTGAGGTTGCACAGCACGTGCTGCGTGTCCTCGTACTTGGTTGACTTGCGGAGGAAGGACAGGAACCCGGTGGCTTCTTTATTGCCGTCTCTCACCTGATGAGCCAGGGGAAATGAAGAGGAAGGGAGGAACAGATGGAGAGAACATGATAAAAGAGAGGAGAGAAAATGAGGCAAGGGTCAAATAAGAACAAAAGAGAGGGGGAAGATGAATAAAGGGAGTGAAAGAGGAAAGAGAGAGGTAGAGAAATAGAGAGATTAAAGAGTGTTAGACAGAGCAGCTGCCCGACTGTGACTCATACAGGTTGACGGGAGGTGGGGAAGGGGATGGAGGCAGTCCACAGGCAGGCGAGAGACAGAGAGATTTACCTTTACTTTTACCTGGCCGTCTGTGAGATCAGACAGTAAGAGTGTGACCGTGAGAGAGAGAGAGAGAGACAGTGAGACAGACATACAGACAGGCAGGCAGATAGACTGGCAGGCAGGCTAGAAGGTGAAAGAGTTAAGGGCATGCTCACGAGTCTAATACAACAGTTACGAGGTGAACCACTACGCCACAGAGCCAAAAATACAACACAGAGCAGCTTGTCTGTGGCTGACCAATCACAGAAAGAGGTGCAGAGTGTAAGCCACAATGACACACCAAAATGAAGGGAGGGAGACAAGTGGAGAGAGAAAGACAGCACTGAGGAAAATCAGAGACACTGAAGACAAGGGCTGCATGATTTGGACCAAAAATGACATGAGCGATTCCTGCTACAATATGATAAATGTTTAACATCTCATATTGCTAACCTAAAGAATCAAATAGCATAACATTACATGGAAACAGCAGCTAAATAATGCCTTTTGGTTCCAAATCAGTCATGTTTTATCCACGCTCTACTGCCAGTAAAAAGTGTTACTATTTAAGGGTGTTCTCACTTGAGATCTCTTAAAAAGAAAGTGATCCAAAAGTGAAATGAGTTATAAAAAATAAAATAAAAATTAAAAAAAGTACAAAAAGTTATTTTTGCATTCACACTGGAAGTGGACTTGAAAGAGGACACACATATCTTTGTATCTTTTGACCACTTTATCTCTTTTGTCCAATATAAAAAAAAAGAAAAACCCACACCACTTCAACATAGGTATTAATCTAATAATAATGAATAATAATTTAATATTAGAGTATTATTTATTAACTCTTTCCACGCCATTGACAGAATTTTCCATCATTTATGATACAACGCTTCCCGCCATTGACAGAATTTTCCATCATTTATGATACAATGCTTCCCGCCATTGACAGAATTTTCCATCATTTATGATACAATGCTTCCCGCCATTGACAGAATTTTCCATCATTTATGATACAATGCTTCCCGCCATTGACAGAATTTTCCATCATTTATGATACAATGCTTCCCGCCATTGACAGAATTTTCCATCATTTATGATACAACGCTTCCTGTCATTGACAGAATTTTCCGGCATTCCATGTTTTCACTGTTATACGGTAGGGTGTGCTATTAAGCATCTTCTGAAAGAGTACTGAATCATCGGTTCAAAACACAGACAAAAGAAGAGCAGAAACAAGCGATAAAAGCATTGCTTATGCTCGTTTTAGTCTTTGAGAAATTTTCTCAGCTTTTTGTTGAAAATGTAGCTTTTTTTATAAAACTTACCCAGATGCAAGTGTTGATAAAAGAAGAATGCATGAAGCTAGAATAAAACTGTCGTTTGCTGATGTTGTTTAAAAGCAGAGGCTCTGTACTTTCTTTTGATATTTTTCATGTTCAGATATTCATATAACAAAATTTTCTGGGGGCCATGACATTTTTGTGAAAACTATCAAAAACGCTGGCGGTGGCTGGCAACTTTATAAAAAAATAAAAAAAATAAAAAAAAAAAATAAACACTGATGGGGAAAGAGTTAATGTTACCTAGAATATCAGACAAAAATTATTATACATTATATATTATTATAATAAATTATTATAAATAGTATAACGACATAATAAATAATAATTTGGTATTAGTATATTATATATTAATATTAACTAGAATATTAAAATAATATAATATAGTATAAAATAAAATAACATTAAATCTGTAATATTCCTGTTATAATTTCTAGCTGTGACCCAGTGTCACATTATTAGATTTTCATTACATTGTAAAAACTTATATAGTGGCAAAATTGCATTCATGTAAAAATATAGTGAACAAGAACCACTTTGCATTCACAATGGACGCTTTAAGAAAAGTGCAGTGCAAACTTAAATTGAACACTCTGGGGTCACATTAGGCCATATTACATTTTCTTTCTTTTTTTAATACCTGTGCAGCCCTACTGAAGACATTAGGGAGTACATAAAATTGACAAGATGATCAGACAAAGTGATTAACAATACTAACACACACACACACACAAACACTCATACACAGGATGACACTCAATGACACAAATATGTGTAGGTTGACTGAATAAAATAAAATTACTGAAACAAGGGAAGTTGACATGAACTTCTATAACTCCAATATTTCCTAAGGCATAATCACGGATAGAAATGGATAGGGAAAGACAGATTTACAGACCTTTACAGAGACGGGTAGCCGGTTGTCTCTGAAGGCCTGGAAACTGAAGCTACGAGGCTGCTGGGTGGCTTTCCTCACAGGCACCAAATTTCCAGAACATTCTAAGTGCAGCGGCATCCCCTCCATCACCTGTGGGAGGAAAAGGAAGGAGAAACACAAGGAGATCAGTGAGTCAGAATGAGTCAGAGACTAAGCATTAATATAGTGAGTCGACTTTATTGTGTCCACACACATATATGCACGTGCACACAGCTGCATCATAAACTTGCATTTCATTACTTTTTCCCTTTGAAAATGCTAAAAAATCAGTTAAAAATTATATCGAAACTGCACTGTAAGAACAGAATCCTAGAAACTAAAACTTTGAAACAATACAAATGAGACAATGCACACATCATGCATAGCAAAATGCACATCAAACACATACAGATATATGAAAATGAAATTGATCCTACTTATTTTTCTGATTTTTTTTTTTTTGTGTACATCAGAAAAATATATATATGACATATACATATGCTTTTATGTCAGCTAACCTCAATGTCCCTGCTGCGGGCCACCTCGGAGAAGTTCTCGTGCAACTCAAGGGTTTTGTCTATTTTGTCATCAGTCATGCAGTAACAGCGCAGGCGGCCCTCTCTGGCATCGTTCATCTTAGCAAATACAACAAATTTGGCCATGTATGGAACTGACATCAGCTCACGGTACAGCAGGTTGGCGAAGGTCACGGCCTCTGCCGTTCGTGGACAGTCTGCCAGCCAGAACCTGCAGTGAAACAGAGGACAGACACAAGTACAATAGAGGGGGAAAAACAAACACAAGAGACAATGTTTACCCGTAAATGGGCTGCAATGACGGCTGCCAGGAACCTGAGGGGGGAATTCACCAAGGATGAATATTGATGTTGATAGCATTGTTTACTTGTACACACTGTCGGCGTTGTGGCAAACGCTTCATAATTTAATGAATTAATGCTGCAATTATCATTAGAAAGTGCATACAAACAACAAAAACACAGAATAATAAAATAAAATGTACCACCTACTTTTCAGAGATGGTAAAAGCACAATGTTAATTGTGCCATGAAAATAGTACTGAGGCTTTTGAATGAAGCACAATTTATGAAATGAGGCATGTTAGCGATGAAAAGAATGACTTTATATCATTTGACTTTATAATATTTATGGTATAGTGTTAACACATCTAGTGACTGCTTTAAACAGATTTGAGGTGTTTAATAAATGAAATACAACGCACAAAATAGGGCAACTGTTTAGTAAATTCACCCTTAGGTGCTCTATTCTTGAATGCTTTTGTGTCTCACCTTGCGGACACATTGGTGGTGAAGTTGGCACAGCTATGGGAATACATGAGCTTGGTAGTGCCAGTGATGTCTTCCCACTGAGCGGAAGCGGTGCCACCTGCAGAAGGTTTACAGCTTTTTATAAAATCTGTTTTTTTTTTTTTTCAACCAACACCATCTGGAATGAACTTGCTGAGTCTATCTTTATCCCAGTGTCCCTCTCCAGGCAGGACACCAGTCTGTTTCAGCCTTTTCCAAGCAGCTTGGCAGGACAGCTACATTAAATCTGGCTGAGGCTGGAAAAGACTGGCGTTCAAGACAATCTTCCTTTCTCCAAAACACAAATATCAATTTCAGACAATGTTTCTTTGAAATAGATCAGAACCGGACCGTACCAATAACACTGCAGAGGAGGCGGAGGCTAGTAGTGTCTCCTTCACCAGCATCGCGTACACTCTCCCTCCAAGATGGAGGTAAAGGGATACGCAGCCCAATTGGTCGGTGGAATTTGCGTCGGCGAGGCTCTACTGTCACAACGGGACTGAATGTGGCCTGGTTTCCTAATTGCCGAGTCAGCAGCTCATCAGGGATTGGCTGGGCCTGGGTGGAGACAAGAGGAGAAGAAACAAGGCACAAAGATTCATAAATCAGTTACTGCTGAGATCATTTTCAGTCATTCTCCTCTGAATTTATGCACAGACCTTGAAATTATTATTATTATTACAATCTTATTTTTTGACAATATGTAAAGCATTTTAGATAAACATTTTCCCCTACAATGCATAATTGTCAACTTCATTATCAAAGGTAAAAGAAATTAAGTTGCACTCATAATCAAGTTCAGTCTGAATGAGCATGACGCTTCTGGTTCTAATCATATATTTTGTATGAAATCTAATGTGCGATGATATTTCTTCACTGTCATTCTCTCTCTACATTCTGAAAGCTCACCTGTAGGCCAAGTCGGACCCGCTTAGTGACCGCCGTGTCTGGGAAAATGGCCTGGACCTGGGGCACCAGTTTACTTGTCAGCTGCCCTCCCTCTGGGCCAATAAGATCGCTCTCCTGTTGGACACGTGACACCACAGCAAAGTAAAGAGGGAAGTCTGTGGAGATTATACGCCGGATTCTTTTCTTCTCCAGCTCCTCATGACTTTCCAGATCTGATGAAAGCACCCAGAGAAAACAAGGTCATAAGGTCAGTCTTACAGAAATAATTGTGTAAAGTGATATGCAATTTGTCTGCTAGTACCTCCTGCTACATAATTGAAAGAGAAAATAAAAATAAAACTCTATCTCTTTGGGCTTATGGGAATTCCTCTAAGTGAAACATAAGACATACCTTCATCCATTCCATTGAGGATGGTCTCCAGAACATCATCGCCATAGCGATTCCGATGCTCTTTCCATACGGAGCCATTCTCACTTCGCAGAACCACTAGTTCCCGATCACCTCGGCTTAAGGATGCAAAATGAGGGATCTCCACTATCACTGGGCTGAAGGGAATGATGGGAAGGTGCAAAAGCATTAGTTGAAAATGTCTTTGTTTGACAACAAGATTCTGAATGAATACAACAAGAATGGTTCATTCAGAATGAAGAACTGACTTTATCCATTCTGTCTTCCTTAGTCTACGTTTGCATTTTCAAATCCGGATAGTTTTAAAATGCTCTCTCCACACAAAAGTTGCTCGTCCTAGTGCTAGATTTGCTAGTCCTACTAAAAGCACCATTAATGGTATCATTAAGGAACTGAAATATCAAAATCAGAATCGCAATTGCCATCCTTTTTGCACACGCACACTTACCCTAGAAACTGCATACTGGAAGGCCCTAGAGAGATAATACGAGATGCGAGTCCCTCTCCCTCCACTAGAGGAGGTGGGGTGGTCAGTTTCTGCGGTTTGACCAGACGGCAGGTGATGCGTGTGGGGGCGGCGCAGGTGCGTGGTGGGATGATCACACGCAGACCATTATGCCTGCTGCCCCGCATGGACCCGCCTCTCGCATCCACCATGAAGCTGACCAGAAACCTGTCAAAAAACCAGCCGGTGAGCAAATCAGGCACAATGAATTTTCAAAACAGCCGGAAGTCCAGTATAAAGCTAAAACCTCTTCAAAAGAACCTAATCCTAGACACAAGATGACAGTGAAGACAGGTATAAAAATAAGCATTTATGACCAACAGATAAATACGGAGATAAAAGCGGTGAGAAGTGTTCGTAACGTCCGTTTACTGGATTCGTTTAGGCTGAATGTGAATTATGTGCACTGACCCAGTGTGGATGGGGCTGGCCACTGGGCTAACGTTGTCTGAGGTCTCTGTGGCTGGACTACTGGGGATTAGAGAGTCTTCGTCATACTCCTTTGGCAAAGGGACAGGTGTGTGCTGCAGACACACAGGAGTAGCACAGACCACACAGACACATAGACACACACAAACAGAGGTACAATGATAGCTTTATGAGCATAAAAGAGAGAAAAGGTCAACTCGGAAAACCAGGTCATACCAGCTAGTCAAGTTTAGAAACAGGGTTAATTAACTCAAACTTCTTCCAGCTTAGCCAAGCTGGTCTACCAGTCCTAACCAGGTTAGACCAGTGGTTCTCAACCAGGGCCATAGCAAACTTTCAAGGGGTCTCAAAATGACTTAAAGGGGTCATGAGAAATCAAATTTGCCTTGATCTTTTGACATGTAAGATCCTGCAAGTTTCATAGCTCATCAACATCCTCCTCATTATGAACAAAGCATTTATTTAACCAAGGTCCAAAAATGCCTCGTTTGCATATTGTGGGATTTGTGACGTCACATGGCCAAATATATTTGCATATGGCTTATATGGACTAATAATAATATATGGACATATGGCTTATATGGACTAACTAATAGTTATACATCATCACACCATAGGCCCCGCCCACTGGCATTCAGTCAACGCCTGACATTGGCCTACATTGCGTCAGAAGCAAATAGAACCCATGTGCATTCAGTTTCTTACATACTCCGATAACAGGACAAATGGAAGAGTGACAGAACGTTTGCTTTGATGCACCCAGTTTAAACAGCTAATTTGCATCTCTGTACAGATTTCAGAAGGATCCCAGCGTCGGAAAACAAGTGGATGGTTTATTTTAATATGGTTCCAGTTTGCGTCGGAGGATTATGTTTATTCGGAGCATTTTGTTTTGTCAACGAGGCATAACTGAAGCAGCCAACTGTATTAGATCTGACAGCAGCTGCATCACAAACCGTAAGTGAACGATTTCATAACACTTAGCATGTAAATGATGGTTATACGGATGTTTTCAAAACACCCATGTGCAATAGCAAGGGAGCGTTGATACTGTTTCCTATGCAATGACGTTAGCCAATCATAACAGTGACCATTTACTAACAAGCCTTAAAGGAGCCACCCTTTAAAACGGATTGTTTCAGACAGATTCAGTTCCAATAGATTAAAAAAGCTGAGGGCTAAGGGGGCCTTCAAATATTGTTGTGGACAATGGGGGGCCTTGGAGTCAAAAAGGTTGAGAACTGCTGGCCTAGACCATCTAATGAAAATCTTTGACCATTTAGATAACACCAGACCAAGGAACATTTCTTATTTCAGCTCATGAAGCAGAAAAGTACAATACCTGGTCCAACATGACAGTTTCAGGTGACACACATGGAATTCTGGGAATTGCGGGTGAGTAAGGTCTGGAGAATGAAGGAGATAGTTGTAAACTCTAGTACTTTATTTGAAAGTAAAATAAATTCTGTTCTAGCATCTTAGCCAAAAGACAAAATTGTTGCATTGTGCTCCTGTGACCTACGTTGTGCCCATCCCGCTCTCAAAATCTCTCAGGGTTTTCTTGGGGGACAGAAAATCATCATCCTGGTCTTTTAGGTCATCCAGCTTCAAATAGCGAGCCCCATCCATCCCGAGAAGTTCATCACCTACATACAGCACAAAATATGTCACAGACACCGATGTAGGAGGTTTGCAGGAAAAAGGACGATTAAGAGAAAGGAAGGAAAGCTCAGAAGTCATTGCAGCATTCACAATCCACCATCATTCCCGGTCGAGCACAAACAAGAACCTTCACTCATTCACCAAGTCCAAGCAATGAAGTCATACACACAGAGCCAATGGAAAACATGAAGAAATCAAGAAATTCAATAAGATTTCATGGTATTGGTTACTGAAGTGGGCATGCCCGGTAGTGCAGAGAAGATCACACTTAATCTGCATGGGAGAGATTGTTTGATGTTATTGTAGGGGCTTAATCACAGGTGTTCAGAGATGTGTAAAACAGCCACTGTGTCAGTTCATTTTGGAGCCCTCTGCTGAGTCAAATAATCATCATCAATTAGTAAAATTATCCACTCCCAGTGTGATTACCATAATGTTTGGATAAAGAGAACCTATAGGTGTTTCTTCAGCTACGGGCACTATGGGTCCCAGCGGTTGATTTTTATAGAAACAAACACATTTCAGTTTTTTCATGCCTTCATTATTTATTTTTGATAGTTTTCCAATACCTTTAAAGTATAACTTGTATAGTTTTCTATACACTCACCTAAAGGATTATTAGGAACACCATACTAATACTGTGTTTGACCCCCTTTGCCTTCAGAACTGCCTTAATTCTACGTGGCATTGATTCAACAAGGTGCTGAAAGCGTTCTTTAGAAATGTTGGCCCATATTGATAGGATAGCATCTTGCAGTTGATGGAGATTTGTGGGATGCACATCCAGGGCACGAAGCTCCCGTTCCACCACATCCCAAAGATGCACTATTGGGTTGAGATCTGGTGACTGTGGGGCCATTTTAGTACAGTGAACTCATTGTCATGTTCAAGAAACCAATTTGAAATGATTGGAGCTTTGTGACATGGTGCATTATCCTGCTGGAAGTAGCCATCAGAGAATGGGTACATGGTGGTCATAAAGGGATGGACATGCTCAGAAACAATGCTCAGGTATGCTGTGGCATTTAAACGATGCCTAATTGGCACTAAGGGGCCTAAAGTGTGCCAAGAAAACATCCCCCACACCATTACACCACCACCACCAGCCTGCACAGTGGTAACAAGGCATGATAGATCCATGTTCTCATTCTGTTTACGCCAAAGTCTGGCTCTACCATTTGAATGTCTCAATAGAAATCGAGACTCTTTTATCTTTTACCTATTTGTAGTGGAGATGAGTGGTACCCGGTGGGGTCTTCTGCTGTTGTAGCCCATCCGCCTCAAGGTTGTGAGTGTTGTGGCTTCACAAATGCTTTGCTGCATACCTTGGTTGTAACGAATGGTTATTTCAATCAAAGTTGCTCTTCTATCAGCTTGAATCAGTCAGCCCATTCTCCTCTGACCTCTAGCATCAACAAGGCATTTTCGCCCACAGGACTGCTGCATACTGGATGTTTTTCCCTTTTCACACCATTCTTTGTAAACCCTAGAAATGGTTGTGCGTGAAAATCCCAGTAACTGAGCAGATTGTGAAATACTCAGACCGGCCCGTCTGGCACCAACAACCATGCCACGCTCAAAATTGCTTAAATCACCTTTCTTTCCCATTCTGACATTCAGTTTGGAGTTCAGGAGATTGTCTTGACCAGGACCACACCCCTAAATGCATTGAAGCAACTGCCATGTGATTGGTTGATTAGATAATTGCATTAATGAGAAATTGAACAGGTGTTCCTAATAATCCTTTAGGTGAGTGTGTATATATATATATATATATATATATATATATATATATATATATATATATATATATATATATATATATATTAAAAAATTGTATTTAATATATACATTTACATTATACATTACATTTAATACTTTAACAATGATATAATATTAATCAAGTAACTAATAAAATAATGACTTTTGTGTATAATATGAAACTTTTTGTATGTCTCAAAGTATGAAAACCAATAAAAATATGTGCAAAAAAACAACTAATACAAATAAACACATTAAATAACCAAAATTAATCTATAATATAATAATATCTGATGGAAATGCCTGACTTTTCCTGTCGTGCCTGTATATCCACTTTTGGACATTGCTAGAGGACAAATAAAAGTAAGTTTTAAGTGTGTTTACTTATTGCACAAGGCCAAAAGTACCCATAGTTGAAGAAACACCCTGGCACAAACAGTGTTTTGAGAACACAAAGTCATTTCAGATGCAGTCCTGTTAATGATGGATCCACATATACGTTACTGTCAGTAAAGGAAAAGAAACATCATGACCACACGATAATGAGAGGCCGACGCCGAAGTAACACAAAGCGACATGTTAAAATAGAGAGCAGTTAGAGAGGCTTGAGGGTCAGAGACAAGATGAGAGTGCTTGAAATGGAGCCACACGTTTCACGAACCACTGAGTACCGGACAACCAAGCCAGAAAGTGGGAGACACTCCTACCTAATGTTAGCTGAGCAACTCCTACAGCAGGAAGGAAGAAGGAACATTTCAGGCTGGCGATGCTACCGTAGGTTTACAGTAGGTTTAGAATATCATGAAATACTTGCTTTTGCTTTTTCAATCCATTAAAGTCCTAAATAAATGGAAATTTATCAATCATCTCTCAGAAGAAACAAACACACATAATGATTAGAGCCAATGAAGCTTAAGGGGATAGATCTTTTAGTCATTCTTTCTAAACTTTCTTTCTTCTGTATCCTTAAAACACATAGGCAAATGTTCAGCAGAATGTCCAGGCTGTTCTTTTACTTACAATGAAATTGGATAGAGACCAATGGCTATCAAAAAGCACCAAAAAGACATAGAAGCACCACAAAAGCATCATAATAGTGTTCCATTTGAATCAGAGCATGTGAGCGGAGAGGTAATATTTCCTCCAGAGCAGAGCACGCCTTTCTGTTCGCTCAGTCCGCTCAAGGCCAGATTGCTCTTTGTGATATGCTGGTTTGAGAATATGTGAAATGAGCAATAGGTCTAAGGTTATGGAGTTCAGATATTTTTTTAATGAAGTTGCTAACATTATACATTGCCTAAACGCACAGAAAACATCAATGTTAAAGGGATAGTTCACCCAAAAATGAAAATCGGCGTGCCGATGACGTCGGAGGTAAAGTAAGCATTTTGAACTGCATGAGGCGTTACACTTTCTTCGTAAGTTGAATACAGAAGGCAGTCTGCCCGACGCTAGATATTTTACTTTATAAAGTTTCAAATATGGATATTTTTCAAACACGAACCCATCAATTCACTTCAGAAGGCCTTTATTAACCCCCTGGAGCCGTGTGGATTACTTTTATAATGGATGGATGCACTTTTTTTTGGGCTTCAAATTTTGGGCTGTCATTCACTGCCATTATAAAGCTTGGAAGAGCCGGGACATTTTTTAATATAACTCTGATTGTATTCGTCTGAAAGAAGAAAGTCATATACACCTAGGATGGCTTGAGGGTGAGTCTGCAAAGATTTATTTTGTGATATACTAACAGCAAAGTTCTTGCTTATGGATAAAGAGAAGTATGAAATACCTTCCCAGCGATATACTGTTAATGAACATCCCGACGTCCACACTGATGTGAGTGTCGTTTAAACGAATATGTAAATATGTACTGCACGCTTAACATACATAAACATACAACAAAAACAGCAGTTTAAAAAATCTCTGCACGTTTTTGTTAATATTTTGAATACTTATTTTTACATGTTCTGTTTTGTATTTAGAATTTTAAGTTTTGGTAATTTTGTTGTGATTTTGTCATTTTCATTAGTTTTTTCTATATAGTTTTTATTATGTTTTAGTTTTTAGTTTAGTTATTTAAGTACTTTAAAAGAAATTGAGAAATGTTGCTACTAGCTTAAATAAAATAAGTTTCATTTCAAGTTTATTTTATTTTATTTCAGTTAATGTCTGTTTTATTTCAAGTAATGAAAATGTTTTTTTATGGTTTTAATTTAGTTTTAGTTCATGATAATAACCTTGGCCACTGTTCACTTTCATTGTATGAAAAAGAGCAGCTTGGATCCTGCTAAATAACTGCTTAATAAGTCATACGGGTCTCGAAAGGCTTGGGGTGTGTAAATGATGACATTTAATTTACACAACTGATCCTACATGTGTAAATCACATTGTGCAGTCACGCAAGTAGTCTTTGGCTGTGATAACATCTCTAATCTCTAGTTCACTTCAGACTGTAACTTTTGTGATATGACCCACCAACCCATCTGCCAACTGGCTCATTTTTTAATTGAGAGTCTAGCACCATCCTCATGGTACTGAGACCTTGTCACAGCAGCTGAGAATCAGCGCTTTAATGTGCCATTTACTGCAGTATGATCCTTCAGGCTAAATCCAATGCCACATGTACGCACCTTCATCTTCCGACACATCCAGTATTTCATCCACCGTCTCTGGGAAACTCATACGATGCTTCTCAGTGGTGATCTGAGGGATAGAGAGGAAATATATGAACAAGTCAAGATGGCAAATGTTGTACAATACAAAGATGACGACCAAATTAACAAGAGATGAAAGATGATGGAATAAAAGCCACAAATCAAGCTTTGAAGATTGAAATCCTAAAGTGAGATTAGATAAAGTTCATGAGAATGCAAATGACTCTCACCATAGATACAGATTCCTCAGTCACCAGTTTGAGCACATCAATGACAGAGATGTAGCCTAGCCGCTTAGCAATCCCGAGGGGTGACGTCCCATTCTGCCACAGATAACACAGCGTCAGGTCACTAAATCTCACATCTATATCTGATCATGTTATATATGTCTGATATATACACTGCCATTCAAAGTCTTTTGATCAGTAAGATTTTTAATGTTTTTTAAAAGAAGTCTCTTATGCTCACCAAGGCTGCATTTATTTTATTAAAAATACAAAACAAACAGTAATATTGTGACATATTATGAAAATGTAAAATAACTGTTTTCTATTTGAATATATTTTAAAATATAATCTTTTTCTGTGATGCAAAGTTGAATTTTCAGCATCATTACTCCAGTCTTCAGTGTCACATGATCCTTCTGAAATCATTCTAATATGATGATTTGCTGCTCAAGAAACATTTCTGATTGTTATCAATGTTGTAAACAGTTGTGTAAACAACTACAGTTGTGTAGTTGTGAGGAGGAGAACTTAAAGAAATTAATACATTTATTCAGCAAGGATGCATTAAATTGATCAAAAGTGTAAACAGCATAGACATTTATAATGTTACAAAATATTATATTTAAAATAAATGCTGTTCTTTTGAACTTTCTATTCAAAGAATCCTGAAAAAAATATAAATCATAAATGATTCTGAAGGATCATGTGACACTGAAGACTGGAGTAATGATGCTGAAAATTCAACTTTGAATTATAAATATGTATACTTCTGTATACTTACAGAAATAAGTTACATTTTAAAATATATTCAAATAGAAAACTTTAAAATTGACATTAATAATATTTCACAATTTCACTTTTTGTATTTTTAATAAAATAAATGCAGCCTTGGTGAGCATAAGAGACTTCTTCTAAAAACATTAAAAATCTTACTGATCAAAAACTTTGAACGGCAGTGTGTGTATATATATATATATATATATATATATATATATATATATATATATATATATATATATATATACATATTAAATAAATATATTTTAATAATAATGATTAATGTATGTAATATACAGTATATAAAATATATGTATAAATGATCATTATAGCAAATATTAAATAAACAATATAATATAATATAATATAATATAATATAATATAATATAATATAATATAATATAATATAATATAATAGTAAAATACTTTTTAGTGCCACTGTATTCTAGCCATGCTGCTCTATTCAGCAGGATAATTCTTAAATAACAGCTTATGTTTACTGCAGAGGACTGGCAGCATGACAGCAGAAATTACCCACACCAAATGCCCTTCATCAGACATAAGCAGTGTATACTATTTTTGGCAAGAAAAATGGTCATATTTCAAGTATGGGGGAAGGGGGTCTGCTCACAGTGGTAATCTCATTGGGTAGGGCTCCATGTTTCAACAGCAGGGTGACGATGTCTGTATGACCCTGCTGGGCTGCTTGATGTAAAGGAGTGTATCCCAACTGGAAAAGAAAGAAGAGGGAGAATGAGAATGCAAAGGTACATACTAACAGCAAAAAGTGTACAGGACATCCAGATGTGTAGCACTTACCCTGGTCTTGCTGTTAACGTGTGCTTGCTGCTGGAGTAAGAACTTTACCATTTTTATGTTCCCATAGTGACACGCCACATGTAAGGGTGTGTAGCCCATCTGAGAGAGAGATAGAGATTAAAAAGGTTGAGAAAGAACAAAAATGAAGTGAACAGCTAAATGGGTAGGTGCCAGTGCTTAAAGACGATCAATGCCAGCTAATATTACAACACTTCAGCAGGCCCTTAGATTCAGAGTCAGAAGGATTTAATGGTGTGAAGAATGGATTATGAAAAGGTTAAAGTCACTCACTATGAATTTCAGCACATATCATAATATCCTCTTAGTAGTTGTGTTTGGTAAACAAGCATTACTATTACTATTGCTGATATGGTTAGGGGTTTTTGTTTTCAGACAAAACTCTACATACACAAATGACACCTAAAGCCTTGCAGCTTACATTGAAGGAAGGATCTGAGCCATATTTAGGTATCAGAATATCAAAAAGACTTGGGCATTTGTGACCTGCTCCGGTAACAAAAAACATAGAACACATTAGCATCTGCAAAGCAACGTTTAAAAAACTCAGAACACATTAGTGACTGCATAACAACGCCCTAGAGAATCAGGACACTTCTCACAACACTTTAGCAACTGCATATTAACAATCCTTAAAAAATAATCAGAAAACTTTAGCAACTGCCTATCCATGTCTAAAACACTCAGAACATCTTAGCAACTGCATAGTACCACCCTAAAACACTCAGAACATCTTAGACTCAGCATAGCAATGCCCTAAAAACTACCCAAAGCATAGGGGAGACAAGTTTTGTACTGGCCAAACCTACTCATATTTTCTTCAGATAATGTAAAGATTAAGTTATGTTTTTTTTTCTCGATTTAGCAGTAGACTATATTACACAGGGCTTTGGGGTCTAAATTCTAGGACATTCTACAGATGGCACTGTGTGTGTGTGTGTGTGTGTGTGTGTGTGTGTGTGTGTGTGTGTGTGTGTGTGTGTGTGTGTGTGTGTGTGTGTGTGTGTGTGTGTGTGTGTGTATGTGCACTGAAGTGTCTTACCCTTGAGGATGCATAGACTGAGGCACCCTGCTTCACCAGCATGTCTGCAATGCCCACATGCCCTTCCTGAGCAACCAGGTGCAGAGGTGTCAGCCCATTCTGTACAACACACACACACACACACACACACACACACACACACACACACACACACACACACACACACACAAAGGATATCAGATAGATATTAAATGCATCCTTTCCTATTCCCCTTGTTACATTCTTCCAACATGTCTCCAACATGTTTAGCTTTCTATTCATTTTCTCTCTATGACCTGAACCAAATACTTATTAATCAAAGCTTAAACACTGTATCACCTTGTTGCCCAGGTTTACATTGGCCTGCTTGGAAATGAGCAGAGCCACCATGTCAGGTTGCCCCTCCTGTGATGCCAGGTGAAGCGGGGTGATGCCCTGTAGTGACTCTGCATTAGCATTAGCTCCATACTGCAGCAGACTGCTCGCCACCTCTAGTTGGTTCTGCTTGGCTGCAATATGCAGAGCTGTGTAGCCGTTCTGTCAAAAGGAAGAAAAGTAAAAGTGACAGTTTTTCTTGAACTGCTTTTAAAACAGTGAAATAGACTGCTACTCCTAACGTCACAGCTCAGAATAGTCACCCGCCAAGATCTTCTAAGAGATAGGTGTATATGCGTATCTTACTCTCGCCGTGCTATGCGGAGAGCCACCCTTGCTGACCAGCAGCTTGACTACATCAAGGTTGTTGTGATGGACGGCCACGTGCAGAGGGGTCAAGCCATTCTGAGAGGGGAGAGAGGAGACACATGGCCTCAGTCAGCTACCGCTGACCGTCATCTGATGTGAAAAGATTTATACTGAGATATAAGATGTTTGTCTTGATGAATTACCTTTCCGGCTGCATTGGGATTGGCCCCTCTTTCTAAAAGCAGCTCCGCCACATCCACTTTCCCATATTTACATGCTACATGTAGAGGGGTAAATCCTTTCTGTAAAAAAACGAAGATATACATACTGAGTCATTTAGTGTAAACTACCCTTTGTTAGGCTCCACCCACCTTGGTTACTGTTGCTACCATATTTTTGAATAATTTCTATAAAACACACAAGACTTCAATGGACACCAACAGTTTCTAAGGTATGATTGGTCGGTAGTATTTCAAAGTCACCATGAAATCAAAATTGACAATTCTTTTTTGTAAACAATTTATCTGTGCACATAATTTTTTCTAAATTCATGTGCCCTTGCAATCTTCAATCAATATAACTTCCCCTCCCGCTTGCAACGAAATGTCATCTCTTCTCTGATGACGTGTTTACTGAAGCGAGGGCGGGACAACCTGTCACTCACATGAGATTGTACCAATAGCAAACCACAATGATCCAGCAATCCAATCAATGGACAAAATCAAGTCCCGCCCTACATTTTGTCTAGTTTGAGAAGCTGTAACTCGGATATACGTCACAATAGGAAAGAAAACTTCAGTTTCATGCAGACTTTAAGGTGGGGGTTAGCAATGGGGTAATTGAGAGGAGAGAACCTTGGTCATTTTGGTTTGTTGAGCATTCCCGTCGAGCAGGATGCGTGTGGTTTGGGCGTGTCCCTCGCGGGCAGCGATGTGCAAAGGAGTGTGGCCTGCCGTGGTGGCCGAGTCTGGATTGGCCTTATGTTCCAAGAGCAGCTTCACCAATTCCTTATGTCCCATTCGAGCGGCACAGTGCAAGGGGGTTTGATCATCCTGGGAAAGCAAAGAGAGAGACAGAGGAAACATGAGATTTTTAAAACAAAAGAAGATAAATGAAGATAAAACAGCTTGTATTATTGGCATACCTTCGCTTTGGCATCCACCTGCGCATTGTTCTGTAGCAGGAACTGAGCCACCTCACAGTGCCCCGCTCTGGCAGCCATGTGCAAAGGGGTCTCCACTTTCTACAATGGCACATTTTAATAGAGTCACAAACATTTAGTTCTGAAAAGAAAACTGTGATTACTGCCATCGTCCCTGCTAAAGATATTAGCCAGTTTGTAAAGCAGAATAGCCGTGCCTTGGGGATTTGATTGCTCAGTATATCTGAGGTGCTAAACAGATACACCGTTCTTACCACATTAGAAGCGTTGGGTGAAGCTCCTCTCTGAAGAAGACTCTTCACTATGTTGAGATGCCCCATGAACGCAGCCACATGAAGTGGGGTCAGACCCGACTAAGAGACAAGAACATCAATTTTCATTTTAAATGGGGTTTAAGGGTTCTGTCATTCAATTGAAAGTTACAATTTAAAATAACTGTTTCTAATTTTACTATATTTCAAAATGTATTTTATTTCTGTGATGGCATAGCTACATTTTCAGCATCATTACTCCAGTCTTCAGTGTCACATGATCCTTCAGAAATCATTCTAATATGCTGATTTGGTGCTCAAGAAACATTTTTATTTCTTTCAATGTTGAAAACAGCTGCTTAATATTTTTTGTGGATCCATTTCTTTTCAGGATACTTTGATGAATAGAAAGTTCAAAAGAAAGCATTTATTTGAAATACAATATTCTGTGACATTATTCATGTTTTTACTGTCACTTTTGATACATTTAACGTGCCCTTACTGAATACATATCTATTAATTTCTTTAAAAACAAAAACGTGATTACCCCAAAATTTAGCTCTAATGGTAGCGTATAATATTAATAAATTCTTCTCCCAAAGTAATCGTCAAGTCATTGCTCATTCCTTCATAGTCTTTCTATTTTCTACAAGGGTCAAGCTAAAAGAGTAGATGGTGCAAAGTGAATAGAGGTTATCCATCAAAGTGACAGCTGGAGAGTAATCTGACCTCAGTCACGGCCTCCAGAGATGCTGAGTGCTTCAGCAGAAGGTCCATGGATCGCATGTGGTTCTTCTTGCAGGCAATGTGCAATGGAGTGAATCCATTCTGAAAGATACACAAAAAAATCTGGGTACTGGGAGGTATGGAGGACCAAGTTGAGCCAATGATGTACAATTAATATTGCACTAAATGTATTATATACTGAATAACTAATTGTCACAATATCAAATTCAGCTATTTGTTTTAGGGATGGTAATCATGGTTGCTGTCACATCAACTGGCAATATTAGTTAAAAGAGATAAAAAAAATAAGTAAAAGATAGAGTGGAAAAAAGCAGAGAGAAGAGAAAACGGCAGATGCACTAACCAGAGCACGGGCATTAGCTTTTGCCCCCTTGTCCAACAGCACCTTGACCATGCGGTGGTGCCCACAGTGTGCTGCAACATGCAGCGGGGTCAGGTGGTCAAGGGTGATGTCATCGATCTCTGCATTGTATTGCAGCAGCTGCCTTACGCAGTCCATGTGATCGCCCTGCGCTGCCATGTGAATGGGAGATAGACCATTCTGCAAGGGGGAACACATTATTATCAGCATGATTACACCATCAATAAAGCTAAAAATCTGTTACAGTATGGCCCATCTTAGTAATATAGTTTGGCTACCTTGGTCTTGGCCTGAATGGGAGCACCCTGGTCTAGCAGGATCTCCACCACACGTACATGACCGTTTCTGGCTGCACAATGCAGCGGTGTCAGCTCATCCTGCAGATGACGGAAAGAATAAACAATTCTGAAAATGTATCAGCCATGTTTTCATGCATCCTACATGAGCTGCATTTTCTGTCCTTATTCATATGTGCATTACAGTATATCATTAAAACAGCAAGTTGTCACAAAGAGAAAATACCTGTTTTTCCCATGAGGAAGTAAAATAGGTCATTCTCCATGGGCTAGAATTAAATAAGTCGGATTCAGCAGTCTCAGCAGTGTGATTGTTCATCTCAGCCAGTAAATAATGTCACTGTGAGATGTGATTACGGTTGGATAGATACTATGGATACAGGAGGATCGACTAGTCAAATTAACCGACTGGTCTATTTAGATTATACCAAATCTAACTTTGTAACGTTTAATCCATCTAAATGTATTTTTCTTCTGAAATAAATTTCAGGTCTATATTCTGACCTGTTAAGCACGTTGCTGCATTTTATGAATAAAAGGTGTATTATTTACTATTATTATTACAAACACATATTGAGATGAGTGTGCTCTATTCTTGAGTGTGTTTTATTCTTGCCCTGTCCTACTATTTTTGAGCACAAAAACATACCCTATGTGAATGGCCCCTAGACTAGTCAGCTAGTCAATATTATAGTGTGTGTATGTATATATATATATATATATATATATATATATATATATATATATATATATATATATATATATATATATATATACACACACACACACACATATATATATATATATATATATACACACACACACACTACTGTTCAAAAGTTTTAGAACGGTAAGATTTTTAATGTTTTTAAAGAAGTCTCTTCTGCTCACCAAGGCTACATTTATGCTATTAAAAATTTAAAAAAGCTGTAATATTGTGAAATATTATTAAAATGTAAAATAACTGTTTTCTATTTGAATATATTTTAAAATGTAATTTATTCCTGTGCTGGCTATCCCAGTGTTCAGTGTCACATGATCTTCAGAAATCATTATAATATGCTGATTTGCTGCTCAAGCAACATTTATGATTGTTATCAATGTTGAAAGCAGTTGTGCAAAACATTTTTTTAGGATTCTTTGATGAATAGAAAGTTCAAAAGAACAGTATTTATCTGAAATAGAAAGCTTTTGTAACATTGTACTATACTGTTCAAAAGTTTTGGGTCATAATTATTTTTTTTTTTTTTTGGAAAGAACTTAAAGAAATTAATACATTTATTCAGCAAGGATGCATTAAATTGATCAAGTGACAGTATAGACATTTATAATGTTGCAAAGGCTTTATATTTCAGATAAATGCTGTTCTTTTGAACTTTCTATTCATTAAATAATCCTGAAAAAATGTATACACAACTGCTTTCAACACTGATAATAATAAATGTTTCTTGAGCAGCAAATCAGCATATTAGAATGATTTCTGAAGGATCATGTGACACTGAAGACTGGAGTAATGATGCTGAAAAGTCAGCTTTGAATCACATAAATAAATTTCATTTTAAAATATATTCAAATTAAATTAAATTGTAAAAAAACAAAAAAAAAAAAAAACAATCACAATAATACTGTTTTTGCTGTATTTTGAATCAAATAAATGCAGCCTTGGTGAGCAGAAGAGACTTCTTTAAAAACATTTTAAAAATCTTACCGTTCTAAAACTTCTGACCGGTAGTGTATATATATATATATATATATATATATATATATATATATATATATATATATATATATATAAAATATTATAATTATTATTAATGTTTGAATTATTTGAATTAGCTTTTATTTTTATGGTTTTATTTACATTTTAGTTTAAAGTTTTCTATTTCTGTTTATTAATATTTATTCATTTCTATTTAGCTTTAAATATATTTATATATATATATATATATATATATATATATATATATATATATATATATATATTTATTTCAGTTTTAGTTTTAGTAATTTTAGTACTTAAATTAATTTACTTCAGATAGTTGCTAAGTCAACATTTCAAATTTTTGAATCTAATAATTAATATTTTATTTCAGCTTTATTTCAAATAATGAAATTCACATTAAAAAATAGTTTTAGTTAACAATAACAACACTGCAAACTGCAGACTATTAGATTTTGAAAATATTGTGCGCATCCCTAATGGATACTGTACCTTTGTCTTGGCATCTATCTGAGCTCCTCTGTCCAACAGAAGCCGCACCATAATCACATTCCCCCTCCTGGAAGCGATATGTAATGGAGTGATGCCATTCTTCAAGAGAAAAGGAGTAAAAGTCAGAATTCATGTAATCTTTTATGTAGCAGGAAGCTGCATTTAACGTGAGAGCTGAACTGACCTTTGGCGTGAAGTTCACGTTGGCTCCTCTGTTTAACAAAAGCTGCGCGACACTGAGATTCTCATAATGGGCTGCGATGTGGAGCGGAGTAAAGCCGGTCTACGGGAAAAGAGTGTAACATTTCATTGATTCAGTATATGTACAAAACAGGAACACCTACTCTCACGGATCTTTAAACAAAGTCAGTTCTGTTTATCTTGTCACATAGTCATCTCTGCAATTACAAGCCAAGAGCGGCTGCATTGAGCTCAGTGAGTCATGATGTGTAATCCCGCTCATGGTGAGATAAAACCTTTCAAATGTGTACAAACACACATACTTTGCTGAGGACGTCTGGGTTTGGGTCGTTCTGCAGCAGTACGGCAGCAGTGCGTGTGTCGTCATTGCGTGCCGCAATGTGTAGGGCCGGCAGACGCACTTTTCCCTTGGTGCCATAGTTTATCAGGAGGGCCACCACGTTCTCGTGACCCTGCTGAAGAGCTACCGCCAAAGGAGTAAAGCCATCCTGGGGGACGAAATCGAGAGTTGTAGGTTCACTTGGGTTTTATTTCTGCTGAGTTTGATTTCAAAGTGTCACTCACCTCGGTTGGAAGGCTCTGATTGGCTCCATGTTCAAGTAGGTATTTCACCACTTCCAAGTGGTTCTCCTGTGCTGCCATATACAGGGGACTGAAACCTTTCTGCAAAACACAAAATAACAACAAAGAACAAATTAATTATGCTTTTTAATCAACACGTTTCTATGTGATTCATGTCTTGAGGCTCAGACCAACCTGAGACTGGGCATTGACGTTGGCACCATAATTTATCAGTTCTGCAACCACTTTCTCTTGACCGGCCAGAGCAGCAATATGAAGGGCGGTATTCCCTTTCTGCAAAAAGAATAGTCATGTAAATATAATAAAGAGAAAGACAAATAAAGACTTTTATAGAATATATTGAATCACTTTTATTTGATGTTATTGTCCTTTTATTTTTTCTCATGTTGGTTGTTATTGTTTTTATTTTGTCAGATTTGTTTTCTTCTAAAATGTCTTATACAGTATTTTGACCTGTGAAGCACTTTTACCTACATTTTATATGAAATGTGCAAAAGAAATAAACTGCATTATGATTGATTATAAATATTTATTTATTTACTAATGCTATTTCATGCATTCTGACTTATTTACACTGTTAAAGAGTTGGATTATCATGCAAAACATGGCCAAAGTTTCAAAAACATGAGTTGGACATATGACAGAGTATTTCTGTGTGCACATCAACCAGAGGAAGAGCAAGAGGCGCCCATCAACTCACATCGTTCGGGTTACGGAAGCCGTCGGCTGCGCTGTCATATTGTTTTTAGACCACGAAATCAACAATGTCACTAAAGAAGTGTGTTTTTGGTTGTGAGGGAAAGATAACCTTGTTCAGCTTCCCAAAGAACCCAGCATTAAGGAAACAGTGGACGCAGTTTGTTTTTCCGGAGCAGCAACGGAGTTCTGCAAGTGTGTTTGTTTGTTCCCAGTCATGAGTCAAAACCGCAGGCGGTGAGTGAAACTGCATCAAATGTCTGTTTTGTTGGCAATCGGCGCGCAAGTGTATATAAATGTAAACAATACAAACATATAGTGAATCGAAAGTTATCCAGGGATAATGCAATGATGTATTGTGTGTGTTATGAGGACACAAATTTGTATAAATGACATGGGTATTACACTGGTATTACAATGTAAACGTGGTTTATGAGGACATTTCCTTCTCATAATAAAAATAGCTTAAAAAATACTAAACAATGTTTTATTAAAAAAATGCAGAATGTTTTCTGTGATGGGTAGGTTTAGGGGTAGGGGTAGTGTAGGGGGATAGAATATACATTTTGTACAGTATAAAAACCATTACGCCTATGGAATGTCCCCACAATTCACAAAAACACAACATGTGTGTGCATGTGTGTGTGTGTGTGACTCTTTAGCCCCGCCCACTGTATGCCTCGGCTGTTTTCGGAAAGAATCGGTACAGCATACAGTATCTGTTTTTATAAATATTCGGAGATAAGAAGGATGCAATACTACTCAATAGGTACTCAAGATTTACATAAGACCAGTCTTATGTACCTTTAACAAAAGTAATTTTACTTGCTATTGTTAGTACGAGGACTCTCTTCTCCAGATTATTTCATTGGAAAAAATTTTTTTTAAGAAATATGAGACGCCAATATTTTTGACTCATTTTCCTAGATGAGAGAAACTGCACATTTTAAATGCACAAATTTGTAAAATGGTAATTGTATCAACTTTTATAAGTACTTGTCTTTATTAAATATTCAATATGATAAATGTCAACGTTCAATAAGTAGTTATTTATTAAAAGAGATATTCAGTATAAATATTTGAACAGTTCAGAATCAAAAGCCTCTAAAAGTCACTTTGGTCAAAAATGAGATAACGATGCTCTCCACATATAGTTCATAAAATACTTTCACTTCAGACCCACTAAATCCCAGGCTCAGCCCATTCAGAAGTACCGGTACTTAGGTAGAAACCTATAGGAGCCTGACAAAAATGCTTATTTTAAAGAAAAACGTCAGATGGACTTAGAGGCTTTTACATCTGAAGTCTTCATTTATTCCACCAGGTATGTTTTCGGTTGCCAAGCACATTCTGTAGCAACTCAGCTAATTTGCATACTTATGCACTATTCTATGACATTTTGTAGTATAAATAGGGTGTTTCAGTGTGTTCACACTGAAAATTCCAAATAGATGATGCACTTAATTAACCAAAAAAACTAAGTGTGCAATGTTGGACACTTCATGCACTCAACTGTCACAGCTTTAATTATGCAATGGAGTGGGAGGTGCTATCAGACTCTGATGTGGAATGACAGAATCACCTTATCAAATTCATACACTGCACGGTTGAGTACATAGTGCATAAGTACATAGTGTATAAGTGCATAGTGTGTCATTTGGGACACAACTTTAGTTTTTGGCTTGCTGGAGGAAGCCTGACTGGAAGTAGGTAGATTTACCTTTGTGTTAGTCTCCAGGTCAATGCCATTGTGCAGCAGCTCCAGCACCATCTTAACATGGCCTTCTTTGGAGGCCAAGTGCAACCCGTTAAGCCCATTCTGCAAATACAAGAGAAAACATGAGGTGCTGAAAAAGACAGTCTCAAAAAAAAACAAAAAAACCCCACCTGACACATCTCAAGTCTATCTCTTTATCTCTCCCCGTCTACCTGTCAAATGACTCACTGAGAGGAGGGCAGCCTAAAAATAACACAGTGAAGCACTGACTGAGACATCTACAGCACTGTGGAGCTCTCATTAAACAGGGCGTGGAAATAGAACGGTGGAGGAAACTGACAAAAAGGCCGGGAGAGGTAAAGGCTGATTGGTGAACGGCACATGGTACAGTGTGTGCTTTTGTAGGGATGCTAGGTGTGTAGCCATGTTTGGCCATAGGGGGGCTCTGCTCTGCTAGTCTGACTGGAATCCCCTTCATACTGCAGTGTCACTCATCTCTAATGATATCCTACTGCAGCTGCACAGTACATGCGCAGAGGAGAGGAAGACAGAATGGAGATGGAGGGGTGCTTGCAGACAGTGGGGAGGAGCCCTGATGAAAACAGCCACATGTGTCCGCATGGCATTAATATTCTCTGGATGTGCTTCATGATGTTTTAGGGAACATCACACGCCATTGTGTGATATCAACATTGTTATACGTGCATAGATTGCCAACACTGGAGCTTTCATCTTTCTATTGTCCATTTCTATTGTAAAAAAAAAAAAAATGCAGTCTTGATAAGAATAAGAGACAACGGCCAGATTTACTAACAGCTTGCGCCAGCACAAACCTTTTTTGGCGTTAACAAACAACTGTGAGGATTTACTAAAGACACAGTGAAAAATTAGCGCTGAAAAGACGTAGACAGGGTTATTTTTGCGGCTGACCTTATTGCATATGCATTTGTAGGAGTATGCAAAATTTATGGGAGGAGAGTATTTAAATGAATCATGCAAGGTGATTTACTAAGGTTTGCGCCTGTCAATTTACTGGTATTTGAGTCATTATTTAACGGCCAAAAAAAGCATGTCTAAACCAGACGCTAATTTGCGCTGCTCTTGGTAGATTACGTTGGTCATTATGGAAATGATCCGGTTGCATCTGTGTTCTTTCATTTGTGCGCCGTCAGTAGATCACACGCAGAACTTTCCACTCCCATCTGCGCTTTTTCAGAATTGCGCTCTCATGCTGATTTGCCTTGTTTAGTAAATCTGGCCCAAAATTTTACTGATCTCAAACTTTTAAATGACAGTGTATAAAAATTTCAGACAAACTATGCCAAATTCCTAAATTAGGTCACAATTGTTTTAATGATTTCCCTCACAGAAGGAGAAATTCTGAAGAAATTTTTGTCATAAAATGTTGAATCGTTGAAGCATTCGAGCTTCTAAAAGGACAAAAAAGCATTACAATTTACATTATGCATTTGGTAGACACTTTAGCCAATGCAACTTACACTGCATTCAAGGTATACATTTTTTTATACAAAAGCATCAATTGGTTCATAAGATTAGCTTCTCAAGAATAGATTTTAAGTGAATAATTACTTAATTTTCATACAAACTTTTAATTTAATTTTTTTTTTTTACTTTTAAATTTTTTTATTGTGCTTCAGTTCTTCTGCATCTTGTCTGGCTATGCAGCTAGAATACAAAAAAAATATATATATATTTTTTTAGTTAAATTAAATAAATCTAAACCTTTGGTCCATATGGATAATTTTTCTGATTCTTAGATTATTTTTGGCTATATAATCATCAGATTTTATATTATAATAATTTTATATTATAATAGAATATAATTATAATATTATATTTATAATAGGGACCTATTATGACCCTTTTACAAGATGTAATATAAGTCCCCAGAATGTTTCTGTGAAGTTTCAGCTCAAAATACCCCACAGATCATTTATTATACTATGTTGTAAATGTCGATTTTTGACTGGAAGGAACAACATGGTGCCTCCCACCCCCCTGTCCAGAATAGTGCTGTGCCTTTACAGCTCATGCTTCGGATACTCTGGTCATACTCGGATCCTCGGATCATCTCTATCGTGGTCACGCTCATGTGACATTGCAGTTCTCAATCATGAAAGTTTATTATCTGCATGCGTTTTAAAGCCGTATCAGTCTAAACTTCTGATATATGGTTTTCTGAGCGCACACATCCGAAGCACGCGCACAGAAAGCTGGCTGTCAGACGACGCGTCCCATGAGTATTAAACTAAGTTCTCTTTCAAGCCTTACTGGGTTTAAACTGTCAAATACATTCAAGGTTATGTCCAAAAAAAAAAGAGTGGTGGATTTTTACCATTATGGAGTGGCTTTGTACACACTCTGCCGACACATTTTTGTTTATACACCATGTAATAGTGAATTTTGCATAATAGGTGCCCTTTAATAGATAAAATGGTTAATAACATTATGGCTATTTACAGCCGTTAGTTTGTCACCTGTAAAATAAAGACAAACTACACTCTATGACAAGATCATCAATTGTCTAAAAATCTCATTAACAATATTTGCTTTGAGCTAAGGTGGAAATTAACCATACGCTCTGAATTTTAAAATACGGTTTTGCTGATTCCCGAATCTTCTCTAGTCCCAAAGCATTTGTGCCGAGGGCTTAATCTGTCTCACTGTCAAAACCAGTCTAAGCTCCTCACAGAATGTGTTGCGACAGCACAGAGACAGTCATGCTGTGATATCAGCATCACACAGGGGAAGTATACCTTCAGTTTATCCAAACACATAACTATAAAAACCTCCAAGAAGCACTGAAATTTAGTCTAGGTTGTATATCGGAGGCTGTGACAGGTTCACGATGGAATCCTGTCGGGGAATGATGTTATAAGGTGGTGTAGTAGTCAATATGTGTGTGTGTGTGTGCGTGTGTGTGTGTGTGTGCGCGCGTGTGTGTGTGTGTGTGTGTGTGTGTGTGTGTGTGTGTGTGTGTGTGTGTGTGTGAGAGAGTGAGTTCAGGATGCAAGCATACAAGAGTGGGCGTTCATTTTCAAAGCTTTTCAATGCAGGAAGCCAGCCAACTGTTCAGGTCCATTCACTAACCCATCTCTGAGAACCAAACATAGCTCTCCTGCAAATATCACAATATGCTATATTTAAAGCAAGTAAGCAAGTGTTATGATGCAAGAGCTTGCAAAAGCATGACCGGTGAAGGGGTTAGAGGAGGAAGACATGCTGGCATGATTAATTATGGCAATTTACTGATTAGTGCATTGAACACAGCTCTGCATTGTAAACACAGCTGTACTGTCCAACCACAGGAGCACTGGGGGTTACACACACACACACACACACACACACACACACACACACACAGATGTGGATCCTAAACTACAATATGATGAATTTATAGCTCTAAATAGCAATTTCTGAATTTAGCCAGTACTATTAATGGGCTTCAAAGTTACTTTGCGCTTTCAAGGCATGGATGTGAGACTAGTGTTGTCATGCAGTTGCTAAAGTCTTCTGATGTTGCTATGGAGTTGCTAGGGTGTTTTAGTTGGTGGCTAGATGGTTTTCCCTCCAAAATAAATCTAAAGGATTCTTTTTGGTGTTTATTGATGACAGAATTAAAAAGTGAAAAATCTCCTCAACAATTTCCATGATTTGAGGTATCATTCATATCTGTAATAATAATAATTTGGCAACACTAAGGTCTGATTTGTTAAAGACCCCCTGAGGTGAAAATCTTTTAAAAAGCATTTTAAAAAGGTTTTATTGTTGTTTATGTCTGTCTGTGGCGTTTTTTAACCACTTCAGCTCTGCAGCATATTTTGAATGATTATGATGATGCAATATTGGACCCACGGGTGGGGCGCAGAGTTAAATGGGTTAATATGCTTTAAGTCAAACTGTGTGCAAATTCATCAGTCAACACTATTGCTGAATATTTTCTCCTTAAAACTGCAGTGTACCAAAGACGGTCTCAAAAACGTGGTTTGCAAAAGGCCCTTATTTCTACGATTCAGTCACAATTTAACTACACTGTCCCGTCACCATGCGGGGCAGGCCTTTTCCTATCATTATTTCTAAGGATGCTGATTTTTAGAAGGGAGCTGTCTGACTCAGAGATGGCGAACAGGAACATGGTTTGTATAACATTGATAACGTAGTCAAGTCAAAGGCTAAACATACCAATTGCCATTATGTGTCGACATTTATTCAAAATCTGAATGTATTATATATAGCTTAGAAAGCTTGCAAAGATCGCTAAAAAGCTCACTCATCTCAGTTCGCGATCTCACAAAGCTGTAATTATATTCAATAAAGTTGTCTACACTGCACAATTAATTTCTTATTTACAATGTGTCTACACTTTGTTACTGAGATAATGTGCGAACATGTGAGTGCAATTTCGAACACCTCTGATTGGCCACTGTATTCAAGAGAACAACAAACATGTCAGTGATTGGCTACATTGCTCACCGCTGCAAAATCACGTTGTAAATAGGAACCAGAGCACAAACACAAATATCCACCGGAACGTTTACCAAATCAGTTTCATCAATATGATATTACAGAATCAACTGAGGGTGCTCTTGCTGTCGTTTGAGGGTGGTTAGCATATTCATGGATCTACGTATACTAAATGAAGCAAGGGTGTAGAGTTACATTCAAACTATTTTAAGGCATGAAGAAATTATTTTCAAAGGAAAAAACCTTTTAAATATGTCATTGGGATTATCAAAGATAAGTTTTAAATTATTGACTGCAGGGAGACTGCACGGAAGCTGTTCATTGTTAGTTAATGCATAAACTAATGTTACCAAATGTGTTACCAATCATTTTAAACATATTAAATCTTAAGGGTAATACTTACACATACACACTCTCACACACATGCTTGATGCTTGACATTGCAGGACAGATTTTTTTTTTCTCACCTGATTGGCTATGTTGATGTCTATTCCATTTTTGATATGGTCCAGAGCTTTTTCCAGATTACCTGAGCGTGCAGCACGGAGAAAACTGGTTGTTGTATCCGCCTGAGAGAAAGAGAGAAGATAAGAGAGAGAGGAAACATAAAATAAATGCAAATCTGATTCGGGAAAGGGATTGTTAAATTGCTACAACATTTTTTTTGCACAAGGTCTTCTGGACATTTAGCACTTACAGCACTGGTTAGTAATTAATTATGTGTTGTGCATGTGAGATGAGTATCTGGTTTTTAACCAGACTCTGCCGACTCTCCCCTCCCGACTCTACAGACTCTCCCCTCTTCTGCCCCACGCACCTGATCTGGGAATCACCACCCCCCAGTTCTCGTCCCTTCATCTACCTCATATATTGTCTCTCTGAGGAATTGGTCTCCCCTCTTACAGACTCTTTTTCTGCACACACTCTTATAATTTTATACCTGCACTGACTTAAATCTGAAATTGCACTATTGTTACTATTGTTTGCACTATTGCCATCGCCACTTTACCTCAATTCACTTTATCCATCTTTTTTTTAATCTTTCTTCTGTTGTTGTCACTGTTAAACTTTTGTTGTTATTGTTATTGTTTTGTTGTTGTTAGGCACCTAGGGTCTGAGAGTCATAGAATTTCAATTCTCTGTATGTATGTACTGTACGTATGGCAGAATTGACAATAAAGCTGACTTTGACTTGACTTTGACTAACTGGCTCAAGGGCCACATAACAGCAACCCATCAGTTACTGAATTTGTTTTTCTCTATATAAAATCATATAATTTTCCAAAGCTATGGAGTGTGATGTTATATTCAGGGTTGGTTTTGCTCCTAAATACATATCAGCATTTGCTTTAAAGTTGAAGTGTGTTCTTGTCGCCCAGTTTATTTAGTAGAGGCAAAGTAAGGAGTTTTTTTTCCCTGGCAAAGTGTGCTGTGAACTATCAAAACATTTCAATATCTCAACCATCCCATCCTAGGAACATCAAATCAACCAATGGTGTGAGTTTAGGGGCAAACTATCTGGTCGTCCAACCACGGAAAACAAGTGAAAAGAGTCATTATTTTTCTAATTCCATTTGGTGATGCGAGGGCCCAGAAATGACATGCTTCTGGTTTAAAGCTGCAGTCCATAAATGTTGTCTCTTTGTCGCCATCTTTGTTTGAAACCTGCAATTGCAGTTATTCATGGAATTATCATCTTTACATTAGTTATGCGTGTGGCTGTCAGTCACTGGTGTGGATACTGTACTTCAGAGTCAGAGATTATTGGAAGCATGACTAAAATAAGAATTTTCAATTTTCAGAATTTTGAAGTAACATGTCTGCCACTTTTGTTCTGACCAACTGAGAAAAAAAAGCATTACAGTAAATTGCACTACCAACTGTGATTAAATCTAATGATTGCTTAGCTCATATCACATCAAACCATGCAAATTATTATTATTGCTATACTTTGTTCTAATGTTAACAGCATTAGCATTGCGTGACTACGTATTTAAGTGTTTATTAGCGTTACCTGTAGATTTCAATTTCTGTACAGTCTAATAATTTGCTTTTGCCTACGGGTGAATCTCCAGTTGTCACTGATGATTGTCATTTGGACCTTTCTGGATTATAATCCGCCATCAAAAATCTACTGTGAGAAAAGGCTATAGATGATCCACCACCTGGAGCATCCTCACATATGATAGCCTACTACCCGGACTCTTCTTTATATACAGACGTGACGTAATGACGCAAAGACGAACGGCGGCATGCTTGAATTTCCAGCGGAAATCCACCAGCACCACTCAAATTATTATTACAAGTTTACTGTTGTGAATAGGGCTAAGGTAAGGAGAAAGTAATAATAATAATGATAATAATAAATTATTTAAAAATAATATTTAACAAAAAGTATTATATTTACAATAATGATTTTACATTTTAAAATATGATTTAGAACAAAAATTGTGCATCAAAAGTGCAAAATGTATATCTAATTGTTCATCCCAGAGCTACCTTCACATACATCTGTATAATGTTCTGTTAGTCTAAGTTCTTTATCATTTTTCATCTGTCATCTGTGTGTCTGTCTGTCTGTCTATGGAGCTTTCCTCTTGATCTTGACTGTTATTTTCTCAGTGGAATAGTTAACAGCCTCCATTCCTTTTCCAAACCTTCTCTTTCGTCTTTCTCTCTCCCTCCTGTAGTGTTCATGCTAACGGGTCCAGAACTGAGAGCTTTTCAGATTCCCATCTGTACTGCAATATTTCTAAAAACATGGCTCTATTTGGCGCATTTTACGCCTTCGACTGCCTACCCAGAACTCTTCATTCCCGCTGCTCTGTATAAAAATCCATGAGTGATATTGTGGTTTTCCATGTGATGACTAATGCAATTTGCTCTGATGTGGTCACAGTTATATTGAGTCCTTGAATTGATTTGTCAGATACTCTGCAGTCTAGATATTTTAGATTGTCTCTGCTCTGTTATTCAGCAGGGATGATTGACAGGCCAGTCCCCCCCCAGTCGACAGCAGAGCAAAAACGTATCCATCAACATGACTGTGCAGTAATAGTTTGAGTGCACGCCAGCATATCTTACTGAAAACAATTGCTGAATCACTTCAGAATATAATTTTATTTCATTTTGGGGCTGGAATGTCTTTCCCTCTTCTTGAAAAGCCATTCTTTGGTGATCATTATATCCACAATCAGCGTGAGGAATTTTTTCACATGTGATTCACATATTCTTTAACCCATCCTGATACTCATCCTGGATGCTTTCCTCGGTTTCACACAAATACAAACAAACATGTTTTTTGGTTTTTGAGTTTGTATGGCCTTTCTGATCCTGTAGCAATTCCCAGAGCACTTGCTCACACATTAGCCGTTTTTTCACGGTCTGGCCAAACTATTCTCATTGCTTAACCTTTCCATTTTGTGCCAATCCGGCCCAGCCGGTACGGATATGGTTTCATTCTCCACTGTGGGGCTGATAACAGAGTTCTTTGGAATGTAATACAAATGTGTCTGCCTTGGTAAAGCAAGAGTTTACAGACAATATAAGATGTAAATAGTGAACGCGTTATGGATGATGGTCAGATATTTATTTTAATCTTATTATTAATTTCCATAAACTTTGATCAAATAGTGCATTTGGCGATCTACAGAGAAACCTGCTGTTAGACAACCGACAAGTGACCAATCCGGAATGACGACGTCACTACACACATTCTACCAGCTCGGTTGAATTCCAGGCAGATAACAGTTTGTAATCTTGCCTGTGAAGAACCAGGCTCAAGTGGAAATATAACTGAAACGGTGGAAAAAGCAGCTATTTTGAGCATTCTGTGGTGCTTTATGATATCGAGTTGACACTTGGTATACAGAGTTCTTATTCACCTTTTCTGAACTTTGAGATGTGTTTTGAGTCATTTTCATCCTGAAAAATGAATGTTCACCTCAAACATAATTTTGATGGATTGACTTGTCTCTGAGGTATACTGAAAAGGACATGCTGGTTGATCTTCTCATGGACTTGGCACCAAATTGTCATTAGCATGAAATTGGCACAGCACCCCTGATCATGACACAGCTTTCTTCAAGCTTAACAATGGGAATATGTTTTTAGTACCTGGTAAACAAGTTAACAAAGCAATTACTTGGAGAATGTGATGCGCACACACACACACACACACACACACACACACACACACACACACACACACACACACTACCGTTCAAAAGTCTGGGGTCAGTAAGATTTTTAAATATTTTTTTAAATAAGCCCACCAAGGCTGCATTTATTTGAAATACGGTAAAACAGCAATATTGTGAAATATTATTTAAAATAACAATCTTATTTTAATATACTTTAAAATCCAATTTATTCCTGTGATGGAAAAGCTGAATTTTTAGCAGTTAATCCAGTCTTCGGTGTCACATGATCTAATTTGATGATTTGATGCTCATTTTTTTAATATTATAAATGTGGAATAGTTGTGTTGCTTAATTATTATTATTATTATTTTTATTTTTGGAAACCGTAGTGTATTTTTTTCAGGATTCTTTAATGAATAGAAAGTTCAAAAGAACAGCATTTATTTGATATAGAAATCATATGTAACATTATAAATGTCTTTAATTTCACTTTTATTCAATTTAATGCGCCCTTGCTGAATAAGAGTATTAATTTCTTTTCTTTTTTTTTTTAACTTTCTGACCACAAAGTTTTTAATGGTAATGTATATACACATACACACACAATAATTTGATCTTATATGACATTTTTGCAATATATTATAATTTCATTCTTTGTCCTAAAAAGTTTTTAAGAGAGGGTTCACACAAAAATGAAAGAAGAATGTCATATACACTTGAGGGTGAGAAAATCACAGGGTATTTTTCATTTTTTGGGAGAACTATCCCTTTAAGGCAGAAATTAAACTTAAGTTTTCAATTTTAGCGGGTTGTTTTTTTTTTATACAGTAGCTGAAAGTTGGCACTCACACAGTTAATTTGTAGAAATGTACAGTACTGTGCAAAAGTCTTAGGCTCGCTAATATTTTTACACACAAAAAGTGGGTTTAAGCCAGTTATTTATATCTTTTGCTGTAGTGTGTCAGTAGGAAATATCAGTTTAATTGCCATTCATTTTAATAATCCAGTGAGATTTTTGTATGCATAAAGAGTCTGGCAATGGTCTCTATGCTCCACATGGAGATCTGATCTCATCTTCATCGAGTCTGTCTGTGATTACTTGAAGAAACAGAAAAAACTGAGATGGACTAAATCCAGAAGAACTGTGGCAACGTCTCCAAGACACCTGAAGAAACCTTCATGAATAGGTGTAGGAATAGATGCAGGTGACAAAAGCCATTTTAAACGCAAAGGGTGGTCACCCCAGATATTGATTTGATTTAGTTAATAGAAGTTAATTCAGAAATAAAAGCTATTTATGTTATTATTTTTGACAGCATTCTCACTTTAAAGCATTCTGACAAGTGCCTAAACTTTTCACAGTACTGTAGTTTTGCAGGAAGGTTTCCTCGAGTGTCTGGGAGACGTTGCCTCAGTTTTTCTGGATTTAGTCTGTCTCAGTTTTTTCTGTTTCTTCATGTAATCACAGACAGACTCGATGATGGTGAGATCAGATCATCCCGGCTGCTGTCAGACCTGATGTGCATTAAAAAAATAATTAAAAAAACTCACTGGGTTATTACAATTAATTGCAAAATGAATGTTTGGAAATGTAAACTGATATTTCCTACTGACACACTACAGTAAAAGATATAAAAAACTGGCTTAACAACATTTTTCATGTGAAAATACCAACGTGCCTAAGACTTTTGCACAGTACTGTTTATATCAGTTTGCATGCTTTCATGTATTTTTGTATAATGGCTCATTTGTATTGCAAACTCTACATTAGTCTACATTATCCCATTGTAATCTCTATAGAGTACATCTGGCGATAGAGTAGCCTAAGTGACATTCTGACAGATATCAGCAATCAGAAGAAACAGCAGGGGGACGATCTCTGTGCAAGCTTTTACCGCAAAAAAAACAAACCAAAAAAAAACCCCACACCTAAACAAACAAACACCCACTTAATCACACACACAGAATCTCACGTTAGGAATATGAATAGTCATACACAAACCACGATAAGAGCTATTTAGAATGAGAGGAAGATGAAGAAACACTACAGGAACACCAGCGGAGCTAACTGAAGTTATTAGCCACATCACAACATTCAAACACAAGAACTTCCACCATCTACACAACCACAAGAGAACCACAGGCAGAAACGTTTAAGAAGCCACACCAACACACAAGATTTTCCACAAAGAGGAAAGTAAAGTGTTGAGAGGCAGTACTAAGATATTTACTCTTCCATCAAAGTGCCATTTTCCACCTTGAGCCTCCGACGAACCCTCTCCACTCAAACTACTGTCCTGATGCACAAGCCAGCGCTGAACCACATGAGCCTAGAAGACACCAATACCACAAAGACAGAGCATGTTAATACACACAGACACACACATGGAGACATATGAACACATATGGGCAGGTGAAAACGCTGAAACTGTGGAAGCTATGGTAACACAAATAGTGTTTCATTAAATAAGTAATGTTAAACTTCAAGTATGAGTATGAGCACCTGAAATAACACAATGTTCTTAAATGCTTTAAATCTTTTAGAATTCAACACAAAACTGTGCTAACAAGAAACCAGCTATTGACCTTTGCAAAGGCCCAGGAATGAATGAGGGAGAATTCCACAACAACGCCACATTTTCATTTCAGTCTTGAGAGGGTGAAAGCAGAAACCCAGTCGCATTAAAGGGATTCCAGCTCTGGGCACACTCCAAGACTGGTTGCTTAGCAGTTGCTAGGAGAGGGATGACATCATTTTCAACATTCACAAAAGCATACGACTACGAGTGTGGCTTCTACTGATGCAGGGACCACGTTGACTCATATGAACATGCAGAGAGCAAAACAAATTCTGTGACGAAAATTGTTCTGGTTTTCTGTTCACACAAACCCACAAAATATGTTGTGATATATGTCACCCACAGAGTGACATATTGCTATTTATTGCACACAACAAATATCCAGTAAAAAACAAATATATGATGCCTGGTTGGTTATTCCAGTGCAGTAAAGGCAAAATCAATACACACATATATACAGTGCACCCGGAAAGTGCTTGAATACTCACTTTTTCCCAATTTTGCTGTTACAGCCTTATTCCAAAATGGATTAAATTCATTATTTTTTACCTCAATTCTACAAACAATACCCCATAATGACAACATTAAAGAAGTTGGCAAATTTATTAAAAATGTAAAAAATCTCAAACTAAAGTATTCAGAACCTTTGCTCGATACTTTGTTGAAGCACCTTTGGCACCAATTACAGCCTCAAGTCTTTTTGAGTATGATGGTGAAAGCTTGGCACACCTATTTTTGGCCAGTTTCACCCATTCTTCTTTGCAGGACCTCTCAAGCTCCATCAGGTTGGATGGGGAGCATTGACGTACAGCCATTTTCAGATCTCTCCAGAGATGTCCAATCGGTCGTCCATGTCTGGGCTCTGGCTGGGCCACTCAAGAGCATTCACAGAGCTGTCCCTTTAGCTACTCCTTTGTTATCTTGGCTGTGTGTTTAGGGTCGTTGTCCTGTTGGAAGAGAAAAGTTCGCCCCAGTCTGAGGTCCAGAGCGCTCTGGAGCAGGTTTTCCATCAAGGATGTCTTTGTATATTGTTGCATTCATCTTTCCCTCAATCCTGACTAGTCTCCCAGTTCCTGTCGCTGAAAAACATCCCCACAGCATGATGCTGCCACCACCACAATTCACAGTAGGGATGGTATTGGCCAGGAAATGAGCGGTGCCTGTTTCCTCCAGAATGACACTTGCCATTCAGGCCAAAGAGATCAATCTTTGTTTCATCAGACCAGAGAATTTTGTTTCTTGTGGTCTGAGAGTCGTTCAGGTGGCTTTTGGCAAACTCCAGGTGAGCTGTCATGTGCCGTCTGGCCACTCTACCATACAGGCCTGATTGGTGGAGTGCTGCAGAGATGGTTGTTCTTCTGGAAGGTTCTCCTCTCTCCTCAGAGAAACCCTGGAGCTCTGTCAGAGTGACCATCGGGTTCTTCGTCACCTCCCTGACTAAGGCCCTTCTCCCCAATTGCTTAGTTTGGCCGGGCAGCCAGCTCTAGGAAGAGTCCTGGTGGTTCCAAACTTCTTCCATTTACGGATGATGAAGGCCACTGTGCTCATTGGGACCTTCAATGCTGTAGAAATTTTTCTGTACCCTTCACCAGATCTGTGCCTCGATACAATCCTGTCTTGGAGGTCTACAGACAATTCCTTGGACTCCATGGCTTGGTTTGTGCTCTGACCAGCACTGTTAACTGTGGAACCTTATATAGACAGGTGTGTGCCTTTCCAAATCATGTCCAATCAACTGAATTTACCACAGGTGGACTCCAATCAAGTTGTAGAAACATCTCAAGGATGATCAGTGGAAACAGGATGCACCTGAGCTCAATTTTGAGTGTCATGGCAAAGGCTGTGAATACTTAAGTACATGTGAGGGAAAAATTTGGAATTTAATCCATTTTGGATTAAAGGGTAACATGACAAAGGCTGTAACATAACAAAATGTGGAAAGAGTGAAGCACTGTGAATACTTTCCAGATGTACTACACCAGTCAAAAGTTTGAAACATCCTGTACATATGTAGGGTTGATTGTTGTATCATTGTTACACCTTTGATTGTGGTATCCAACTATTTTCCCCTTTTTTAACATTGTCATTATTTACCTATTTTTAATTTCTTGTATCGTGTATTCTTGTAATAAAAGAGCTAATAAGAAATGATCTTAGAATGATTTCTAAAGGATCATGTGACATTAAAGACTAGTAATGGCTGCTGAAAATTGTAATAATATTTCACAATATTACGGTTTTTACTCATTTATTTTTGATCAAATAAATGCAGCCTTGGTGAGATTAAGAGACAACTTTAAAAATATAAAACAGCATTTATTATTTTATATATATATAAAAACAAATATATATATATATGATTTCAAAAACAAAACAAAAACAACAACAAAAAAGGAAAAAGAAAAAAGAGAAAAAAGCAGCTAATGAGAAATTATCTTAGAATGATTTCTGAAGGATCATGCAACATTTAAGACTGGAGTAATGGCTGCTGAAAATCCAGCTTTGCCATTACCGAATAAATTACATTTTAAAATATATTACAACAGAAACCAGATCATTTAAATTGTAATAATATTTGATAGTATTACTGTTTTTACTGTATTTTTGATCAAATAAATGCAGCCTTGGTGAATTCTTGCCATCCAAGAATCATGAAAAATGAATCATGGTTAATCTTATTAATCAGCATAACTGTTTTCAACATTGATAATAAGAAATGTAATATGTACACTCACCTAAAGGATTATTAGGAACACCTGTTCAATTTCTCATTAATGCAATTATCTAATCAACCAATCATATGGCAGTTGTTTCAATGCATTTAGGGGTGTGGTCCTGGTCAAGACAATCTCCTGAACTCCAAACTGAATGTCAGAATGGGAAAGAAAGGTTATTTAAGCAATTTTGAGCGTGGCATGGTTGTTGGTGCCAGACGGACCGGTCTGAGTATTTCACAATCTGCTCAGTTACTGGGATTTTCACGCACAACCATTTCTAGGGTTTACAAAGAATGGTGTGAAAAGGGAAAAACATCCAGTATGCGGCAGTCCTGTGGGTGAAAATGCCTTGTTGATGCTAGAGGTCAGAGGAGAATGGGCCGACTGATTCAAGCTGATAGAAGAGCAACTTTGACTGAAATAACCACTCGTTACAACCGAGGTATGCAGCAAAGCATTTGTGAAGCCACAACATGCACAACCTTGAGGCGGATGGGCTACAACAGCAGAAGACCCCACCGGTTACCACTCATCTCCACTACAAATAGGAAAAAGAGGCTACAATTTGCATGAGCTCACCAAAATTGGACAGTTGAAGACTGGAAAAATGTTGCCTGGTCTGATGAGTCTCGATTTCTGTTGATCCATCATGCCTTGTTACCACTGTGCAGGCTGGTGGTGGTGGTCTAATGGTGTGGGGGATGTTTTCTTGGCACACTTTAGGCCCCTTAGTGCCAATTGGGCATCGTTTAAATGCCACGGCCTACCTGAGCATAGTTTCTGAGCATGTCCATCCCTTTATGACCACCATGTACCCATTCTCTGATGGCTACTTCCAGCAGGATAATGCACCATGTCACAAAGCTCCAATCATTTCAAATTGGTTTCTTGAACATGACAATGAGTTCACTGTACTAAAATGGCCCCCACAGTCACCAGATCTCAACCCAATAGAGCATCTTTGGGATGTGGTGGAACGGGAGCTTCGTGCCCTGAATGTGCATCCCACAACTCTCCATCAACTGCAAGATGCTATCCTATCAATATGGGCCAACATTTCTAAAGAATGCTTTCAGCACCTTGTTGAATCAATGCCACGTAGAATTAAGGCAGTTCTGAAGGCAAAGGGGGTCAAACACAGTATTAGTATGGTGTTCCTAATAATCCTTTAGGTGAGTGTATATAAAATGTAATAATTAAAAAAAAATGCCTTTTGAATATATGAATGAAGTCTGAGCAGGGCTTAGAAAGACTGGAAACAGTTTAATTAATTTCTTAAATGTTTCTCTGGGCAGTATATGTGGCCTTCTGTACCATACACTCATGAATGGATACACTTGTTTTATTTTATGACATCCTCATCTAAGTGACTAGACAGCATTCATTTTCAATGAAAGTTGGAGATTTCACAGTCTAAATGAGCTTAATATGCAGAAATCTGTGACACAATGATGCAACAACCAATGAGAGAGCAGTGATTTGCCACCTGATAGAGTCAGATACCGTTGCAGAGTATGAACGGATACTAAAAAACACTAGATGAAATCCAGTAATTTCAATAGGAATCCATAAGATCGGAAATTTTGTGTGAGGGTGAAAGATTTCACTACAGGCGGTTCAATTTGGTCAGGTACGACTCGTCGAATTGACCAACATAAAGCTGCTTGGTTTGAAAGTGACTTAAACTAGTACTTCAAACATCGCTACAAGATTGTGACCACACTTGTATTCGCTTCATTCTTCGCTAAGGGGTTAAAAAGATGGAATCCACGCCAAAGAAGGCGGAGCCTCAGAGCACAACTAACTATTATGTAATCGCCATGGACCAATGTTTACCAGCCAGAGCTAACTTTTCCGAAATGTTTGATTTGGTAATCTGTTTCAACCTCCTAAAACAAACAAAAAACAAACAAACTTTGTTTTGGACTGATTTTGTTCGAATTACGTCACACCAGTTCGTTTTCGCTTGAAGTGGGCCTTTAAATGACACACATCAGTGGGAATGGCTGAAATGTACTAAAGTCAAGTTGTGAGATATCATTATTCACTTATGACAAAGCAATTAAGCACTAGGCCTAGTTAAAGCCTCAGAGGAGGAAAGCCAGACTGTTTATGTCTCTATTGTGAAGCAGAGGCGAGTTAAACAGACACAAATATATACAGCGCACCGGGGGAATTGAGTTCCTCTTGGCAACTGTCAGTGTAACGTCACATTTCTCATCTATGTGAAATATAAGATCAGTCAATTAATTAATTTTGCATAATCCCTCATGTATCACGAGGGCAGATTCAGATTAACATGCAGTTCGGAATGTTAAGTGATGACATCATCTGCCGGTGTAATTATGAGGGATATATAACCAGTGAACAGAAAAGGGTCACGGCCACATTCTACAACCTGTCTGGTTTCTCGCACACCTTTACATTCTCAAACACTCACTAAAAATAGTGACAAAGACGTAATTGGGAGCTCGACACCAGTAGGCTGAGAATGATGAATCGCAGTAACAAACCCTCCAGGGTTTGCTTTAAGACCCACTTCTACCGAAAGAGAAGCCTACATAGTGGTGCTAGGGTAGCACACTCACACAAGCAACTGTGCCTTTCACGCACACTTAAATAAACACGCACAAAATGTTAGATCTCAATAGCTTCGGTTTGATTGAATGGTCAGGCGGTGCCAGTGCAGCAGCCACTGTATATGCAATGACAGGAAGCAGAAATACAAAGCCTAGTAAAACAATCCTGGAAGGTCACAGCATTCTGCAGATCTATAAATAAAGATCTATAATTACTGCACACTATTATTATCGGCTAACAGGACTATGACAGTGCTAAAACCCATAACAGGCCAAGTAGAGCATAGACTAAAATAAAAAAAACAATTGTTGGAATTACAGCATTTTACAGTTTTTAAAGTTTAAAGCTTTAAAGCCTCTTAAAGGGGCGGTTCATCCAGTCCTGCAAGTGCTCCTCCATATAATGGCAGTGAATAGTGACCAGGCTAAAACATTACAAAAATTATACAAAAGTATCACGCAACGATACAGTGAGGCGCGCACCATATATGGAAAGTGTTCAGGAGGCAGACTATAAGGTTTTGAGAGAAAGAAACCTTAGTATTCAGTCAAAATACTGAGCTCGGCCGTTACTCTGTGCGCGTTCCTGTGAGTGCATGCAAGCCGCCAGCAGCCGCTCATGCTTACTATAACTCGCACTGTTGTCATGGCACCCAGGATAAGCACACACACACGCGCACACACACACGCACCATTTTGAGAAATCAGGCTCAATAGAAACAAACGCGACTCTCGTCTTTTCTATAAGGTATATTATAAAACATAATACAATAATACTAAGATAAACCTCCTGAAGTGAATGTTGTGAACCAGTTGTCATGACATTTTGTGAGGGGCTGCAGCTGACGGCTCGCACGCGCTCACAGGAACACGCGCACAGAGTAACAGCCGAACTCAGTATTTTGACTGAATGTTTCTTTCTCGCAAAACCTTATAGTCTGCCTTCTGAACACTTTCCATATATGGGCGCGAGCCTCCCTGTATCATTGTGATGCTTTTGTATCATTTTGTAATGTTTTAGCCTGGTCGCGATTCAGTGTCATTATACGGAGGA
Source organism: Paracanthobrama guichenoti (assembly GCA_018749465.1). NCBI lineage: Eukaryota > Metazoa > Chordata > Actinopteri > Cypriniformes > Gobionidae > Paracanthobrama > Paracanthobrama guichenoti. Next base: position 6,978,963 of record CM031963.1, read on the forward strand.
GCGCATGCAGGACTATTTTTAAAATGTCTGCTTTTGAGGTCCGAGAAAGATAGAAGGACAGAGTGGATTGGAACAACAGCAGGTTGAGTAAAAGATGGCTTTATTTTCATTTCAAGGTGAACCATCCCTTTAAGGTAACCGCATGGATTAAGGTTAGGTTTAGGGGTAGGTTCAGGGTTAGTACCTAGTTATTACCCAGTTATTGCAATTACTATAATACATATGCTGTGTTCCGGGCAGGTTTTTGAGCCCATAAGTTACAACTTCAAACCACGACTCACGACTTTGTTACGTTCCAGGCAAAGTCACGCCAAACTGCATGAGCACAAGGAATTGTGGTAGCTAACATTAGATTTAAACAAAGCATGGAGGACCATACGGGGCTTATGCTCATTTACAATAATTTCTATCGCCAAAGGTGCTTACTCCTTGCTTATTTGAGGGAAACTGAGGAGAAAAAACAGCGCATAAGGCAAGAGAAGCTGTTATACCTTTTATTTTACGTTATTTGTAAAATACAGTGTACGACTTTCATAAACACCGCATCCATAGGGGCTGCCATTGTTGTTTCGCGGACAATGTGACGTCAGAGCTCGTAACTGGGAGTACAGCGATCTAGTATGAGTTCACGGGTGGGAAGTCACGGGTTTGACTGCTGTTCCAGTGCACTTTAACGGGTAGAAGGTTGGAAAAACACGGGTTACAGGTTGCCTGGAACGTGGCAATAGTATGTATATGGGGACAGTACAGTAAAATACTGCTACCGAAAAGTGCTACCGAAATTGTGGTTTTGTGGCAATCATACATACTTTGCATAATAGACTGTACACATTAACAGTGGCATGTTGCTTGTTTATTACAAAACAGCTTTTGGAAAACATGGCTGTGTTTCTTGATTTTCATACACAGCAATTTCTCTGAAAAAACTGGCAGCCGAAAAGATCCGGTCATGACCTAGAAAATGCAAAATAAATAAACAGACCAAAGGATACACTTAAGTGGGAGTTGATCAAATATTGATAGACACTCAGTGTTCGTAATTGTGTGTTTTCTTGTTTCGTGTGCTTGTATTATTTCTTGGAACGTACTCTTGTGTAGCCTCAGCATCTTGTATAAATTACTGCATCAAGAGCTGCTTTCATGTCTCTAAAACAGAACAATCATTTGTGGATTCATTCTTGAATTATTTAAGAATCACAATGATTCTTAAATCTTAAATTAAACGATTCAGCCATTGAAATCAAGACTGAACGGACACAGTACATCTCACTCAGGATGAAAAAAAGAAATAAAAAATCAAACCCTTTAGGAACTAATGACAATCTGCATCAGTATAAGCAACTTCCTGTTTTCTTTTACCCTGCTAAAATGGCACCACTGAAATATTGATGTGTATGTCAGGCTGCTGCGTCTGCAATCCATTAAAAGCAAAACAGACTTTATCTTAGATTTATCCCCACACTTGGGCTTACTTAAATTACTAAAACAGAGATAAAGACAAAAAAACAACACAAAGAAACTTGGACACAGATCTCAGTTCCAAATGACTACACTATTGCTCACACTGAAAGATGATCTGGATGTCCATTTCTAAATTTGGTGAAAGAAAAGGCACATCCAAATGTCTGTAAGCTAACAGTCAGACCACAACGCTACATTATTTTAATACAGTGTCCGTTATTCATGTTTTCATTTTAAATCCCCAATATGTTCTGTTTAGTAAAGTAATAATTCCTTATTGCTTTTATATATAAAAAAAGGTGGCAATAGCAATAGGATATGACAAAAGTCAAGAAATTATTACATTTATAACAATAATAATATTGTTGATATCATTATTACAATTAGCATTAATAATGATTATAATAACAAGGTATATATAATAGCAATATAAGACATCAATGTTCAATAAATGTTTATAATAATAACAAAAACAATACTGCACTTATTGAACATTGGCGTCTTATATTGTTGTTCTTTATTAGTTTAATAGTTGTTGCAACTATACTATATATATATATATATATATATATATATATATATATATATATATATATATATATATATATATATATATATCACTTTAGTAAAAGGAAATATTGGGGACTTAATATTATGAATGACTGCATTAAAATAATGTATAATTAAAATAATAGAGCTGTCAAATGATTAATTGTGATTAATTGCATTCTAAATAAAGGTTTGTGTTTACATAATATATGTGTGTGTACTGTGTATTACTATTATTATGTATATTTGAATACACACACATGCATGTATATATTTAAGAAATGTTTGCATGTATATACTGTATATACACTGATCAGGCATATCATTATGACCACCTTCCTAATATTGTGTTGGTCCCCCTTTTGTTGCCAAAACAGTCCTGACCCGTCGAGGCATGGACTCCACTAGACCCCTGAAGGTGTGCTGTGGTATCTGGCACCAAGATGTTAGCAGCAGATCCTTTAAGTCCTGTAAGTTGTGAGGTGGGGCCTCCATGGATCGGACTTGTTTGTTCAGCACATCCCATAGATGCTCGATTGGATTGAGATCTGGGGAATTTGGAGGCTAAGTCAACACCTCAAACACGTTGTTGTGCTCCTCAAACCATTCCTGAACCATTTTTGCTTTGTGGCAGAGTGCATTATCCTGCTGAAAGAGGCCACAGCCACTAAAGGGTGTACATGGTGTTCCATGAAAGGGTGTACATGGTCTTCAACAATGCTTAGGTAGGTGGTACGTGTCAAAGTAACATCCACATGGATGGCAGGACCCAAAGTTTCTCAGCAGAACATTGCCCTAAGTATCACACTGCCTCCGCCGGCTTGCCATTGTGCATCCTGGTGCCATGTGTTCTCCAGGTAAGAGGCGCACACGCACCCGGCCATCCACGTAAAAGAAAACATGATTCATCAGACCAGGCCATCTTCTTCCATTGCTCTGTGGTCCAGTTCTGATGCTCACGTGGGCGCTTTTGGCGGTGGACAGCGGTCAGCATGGACGCCCTGACTGGTCTACGGCTATGCAGCCCCATACGCAACAAACTGTGATGCACTGTGTATTCTGACACCTTTCTGTCAGAACCAGCATTAACTTCTGAAGAAATCTGAGCTACAGTAGCTTGTCTGTTTGATCGGACCACACGGGCCAGCCTTCGATCCCACATGCATCAATGAGCCTTGGCCACCCATGACCCTGTCTGACCATAGATGCTGACCACTGACTGGGACCGGGAACAGCCCACAAGAGCTGCAGTTTTGGAGATGAAAAAATTATGTAATGACCATTATTAGCTTGCTGGCATTTGGATGTGTGCTTAATAATAATGATAATAATAATAATGATAATAATAGGTTATGGTTGCCAACCAGTTCCAATCAGAATTGAGAGTTTTAATTTTAATTGTTTAATAACACAATAATAAAATCATCCAATTGTATTCAGATCCCATCCCTCCATTCAACAGATCACTCCTTCTCCCTCCTTTTTATTTCTATCTTCTTCTACTCTAGGCGCAATCCCTCTTCTGTCGAACATCTCCATTTCATTCTCTCTTTCTCTCTGTCCTCTTACAGGAGCCGCAGATCTTCTCAGTCACAACACATTGCAGCGCCCAGCACTTCCTTTTCAATATTCATGAGGACTGCAGAAGGCCTGACTGCAAAGCACGCTGGGTAGAGCCCCTCAGAGTCTCCTAATTACATCACTGTTATGTGCTGACGTCCACCTCTGTTTTAGTCCTTGGAATTAACGTACATCTCATCACTCACACACACACACACACACACACACACACACACACACACACACACACACAACCCTGATGCACATAATCACACTATTAATGTGCAATTTCCCAAGCAGCATTCTCATTAAAATCTCATCATGTCTCTTTGTGTGAGTGTTAGTGTGTGTCTGTGTGTTTCTCATGCACATTGACGCAGGAGAGAAAATTTGTGATTAAAAGAGAATGAGGGAGAAAGGAAAACAGAGAGCTAAAACAAGACTGAGTGAGAAAGAGAGAGAGGGAGAGATGTATGTCCGGGTGCCAGCGAGTCGCGTGTAAGACGCCTGCCAAGCACCCGCCAGCACATGGCCACTGACTCCGCCTCCTCCCCCGGGGCCAATCCCTCTCTACAGGACCAGGAAAGCAGTGACAGGGGGTGGCAGTCTGCAAGCTACCGTCAGATGGCACAACACACACACCTGCACAAACTGAAGCAGACAATAAAAGCATACTAGACAATAGTGTGCAGAATTGAGATAATAGAGGTGATGCTTAGAGACCTGATTTAGTTTTAAAGTGATAGTAAAGACATTTATAATGTTACAAAAAATATATATTTTTTAATAAATGCTGTTCTTTTATACTTTCTATTCATCAAAGAGTCACGGTTTCCATGAAAACATTAAGCAGCACAACCATTTTCAACATTGACGATAATAAGAAATGTATCTTACGCACCAAATCAGCATATTAGAATGATTTCTGAAGGATCATGTGACATTCAAGACTGGAATAATTAATTTACCATCACTGTAATAAATTACATTTGTAGTATAGTATTGTATTACTGTTTTCAGTTTATTGTGTTTTTGATCAAATACGTGAGCATAAGAAACTTTTAAAGATTTCAAAAATCTTACCAGTCCCAAACATTGCTATAGTTCTACTATAAACAGCTTTCACAAAAATTTGATATTGTAATTTTAGTCACAATTCAGACGTTATTTGAAACCAACTAAGCCACTGCTACAGCAAATACACATTTTGTGTAATTGTAGTTTTGGCTCAAAAACCTTATATAGTCACTGATACAGATCTTGTGTCAGCTACCCCATGTGAACACTCATCCTGCTTTCCCCTATATGAAAAACTCCATCCGATAAATATCTAAATACATAGAAATCCTGTTAAATATGTAACTAGATGAATAATCACTCTCTCTGGGCTGCTGCAAATAGCACAAAAGACACAACACAGCTCAAGGTCTTCCTGAAAAACACTTTCAAATATGAATAAATGATAAATAAATCATTTTAGACCAAAAATTTTGTTTTTTAGATCTGTAGACCTTTATACTAAATCCTGTACAAAGGACAGATAGGCTCAGTTGCAAACAGTTTCTCCATTTAAAAGCATGAAGTATTTGCCTTTTTGTTACTCTCTTTAGAGCTCCTTTTTGCCCTGAAAGGCCATTTCACCACAGAGAGTCTCTGAGTGGCACATATTCATGAAAATACAAACATCCAAAGGGCATATGAGCCGTTCTAAGAGTCTAATGGCAGCAACATCTCAAGGCAATGTCAATTTGATCTATCTTTTGTGCAAGTCATTTCTGCGGCCTTATTTTCTGTTTATGGTGAGGGGAAAGGATGATCGTGTGAATGTAGAGGCTGGGTTGGGATGTGCCACAACTGGCACATAAATAATAGAGGAACGAGTGAATCATCTGTGCCATTACAAAAATCCACCGTATTGTCATGTAAGACATCGTTTTACAATTTTACCAGCTTCCGTTTTCTTTTACAGGTGACTATCAATGATCCCCTACCACTGAATACTGGGACATTCAGTCTTTATAAATGATCACTGGCAGAAACTAGACAACATACTTGAATAATAGCATAAAAAAATTGTTAATCAGTATTTTTGGCTAGTTTCATTAAATAATAATTTGATGTAATAAAGCATTTATTAAAATATGTATTTTTAATTAATAAATACAAATAATCTATAAAAAATTCTAATCAAATAAAATGTATGATAAATAAATAAAATACCTCACTAAATTCTGTCAAGTTTATGCTTAAAAGTAGAAGACAAAGAAGAAGAAAAAACTATTTAACACAAATTAAATTAACAATTCAATTTATCTGAAAACAAGTCATATTATCTTGCTTAAAAAAACTTAACTGGTTTACTTGTGCACTTAGGTTAGCCAATCATAAAAGAGATAATTTAAATATTACATACAAATTCTTAAAGGTAAAGTAATAAAACTAGGCTGTTAAAATCTAACGGTAGGAGACGGGAAATGGCCATGAAAAATAAATGTTTACTAGCATTACAAGTGCTCTTCAGGGAAACAAAATTGCAATAAAAGTACAGAATATGATTGCTTTAAATGATGCTTAACACATATGGAACATCTTGATCTTATTTCCCCGCCAATACATAAACCTGCAACCACAGTGCACCGGCTATGCATAACCTAAGAAATATGATGATATATTTGCAATACTAATATGTTTCAATGCATAGGGTGTTGCAACACTGCAAAAGAAGCAATTGAGCATCACAAAAGTATATTTTAAACCAGATAAATATTTTTAAAATATTAGTTAAACCAGCAAGAATGTGCAGGATCCATTTCTAGTGCAGCAAGAGTATGAGGCAGAAGAGGTGTTGGCGAGAAGAGGAAAATTTGTGGACACTGTCCTGCTCTGTCTTGACATTGAATGACTTACTCCCAAATGTGCCCTGTCATGAATCAGCACTGTAGGAGCTATTAAGCTGTCACACACGTAAGCAATTGCGCTACCACACACATGTTGGGTTTTCATGCTTTATGGGGACTTCCATTTACATAATGATTTTTTACTATACAAAAACGGTATATTCTATCCCCTAAATCTACACATCACAGAAAATTTTCTGCATTTTTAGATTTTCAAAAAACATAACTTAATAAACATCTCTTTGGCTGTTTTCCTCATGGGGACCAAAAAATGTCCCCACATGACAAGGATTTCAGATGTTGCCATCTTTGTGGTGATATTTTGTCCCCATAACCTAGGGTATACCTGAACCCCCCACACACAAATACACATGCAAACACAATTGGAAAGCACAAATATTCCACTTAATTCCTTCAGACAAACTCTCACAGCAACCAGAAACGCAACCATGCATTATTATCAAGAGCAGAGGCTCTCACACAACACGAGCACACACACAGAAACGTGCTTACATCACTTCCTATTCCCTCTGTCAGCATGCAGAGTGAGTGTATGACATATGTCTCACACGGCATGACTGTTTTCCCAACAGAATGTAGAAATGTAGACTTTACACTCACACATACCCACACATACAAAGAGAAGCGAGCTTGGACTGAATCATTTCACTCAGCTACAAAGATGCCAGGCCACCTACACACTTACAGAGATCAGAAGTGTGTGAAGACCTGCTAAAAAGCATTCTGTATGTCTGCAGTGCCCTCCACTAATATTGGCATCCTTGGTAAATATAAGCAAAGGCAGCTGTGAAAATAAATCTGCATTGTTTATCCTTTTAATATTTCATTCAAACTTCAGCAAAATTCAAAGTGTGTGTGTGTGGGGGGGGATGAAATAAATGTTTATGAAAGAAATGTTTTTTTCTAATGCACGTTGGCCCCCCTAGAAATGAATGAGTAAAATATCTCTGAAGTATATTCTCATTCATATTTAAGTTTTTGTTTTTTTGTTTTTTGTAGGAACATGAAGTTTTCCAGCTATGACTTCCTGTTCCAAAGGAGTATAAATATGAGGAAACACAAAGGCCAAATTCCCTTAATCATTCATCACAATGAGTAAAACCAAAGAATATAGTTCTGATGTGCAGCAAAAGATTGTTGAGCTTCACAAAATAGAAAGTGTCTGTGAGAAAATACCTAAAGCATTCGAAACCCCCATTTCCGTCATCGGGGCAATAATTAAGAAGTTCCAATCAACTAAAAATTTTACAAATCTGCCTGGAAGAGGACGTGTGTCTATCGTCCTAATGCACGGTGAGGAGGAGAGTTTGAGTGACCCTCAAGAGACTGTATCAAACAGCACCTACATCACCACACTGGGAGGAGGGTTACAAGAAAAATCCTCCTTGCTCATCCAAAAAACCAACTCCAGCATATTCAGTTGTCAGACACAACTGGAATTTCAAAAGGGACCTGGTTCTATGGTCAGATGAAAGGGATAAAAAGTACCCCATGTCCACGGTTAAATATACTGCTTTTTAATGTTGTGGGCCTATTTTTTTGCTGGAGGTCCTGGACATCTTGTTCAGATACATGGTATCATGGATTCTAGCAAATACCAACAGATTAAAAATCAAAACCTGACAGCTTTTGCTAGAAATCTTATAATAGCCCGTATTTGGATCGTCCATCAGGACAATGATCCAAAACAAACATCAAAATCAACACAAAAATGAGTCACTGAGCACAAAATGAAGCTTCTGCTATGGCCAAACTCATTAGGCATTATAGAAGAAGACTCAGAGCTGTTATCTTGGGAAAAGGACTTTGCAATAAATGGGTCCAGCGTGAACTAGAGAAAAACACTTATTTAATAATGAGATTTTTCAACCACTTTCAATTGTTTTACTTCAATTAAAGGATCAATCAAAAGGATAAACCATGCAGATTTATTTTCACAGCCGCCTTTGCACAAATATACCAAGGGTGCAATATTAGTGGAGGGTACTGTATCCTGTGTGTCTATCAGGACTATAAGCTGTCTTTTAAAATAAAATATTTAAAAACCTTCAAACAAGACTTAAAACACGTAAAGTGTGTCTTGACTAACTTGGCTTTTCTAGTTAATAATTACAGTTATACTACCATTCAAAAAATTGGGGTCAGTAAGATTTTTGGTATTTTTGGTTTATTTAAAGGAATTAAATAATGAATGGATTAAAATGGATTTAAGGAAATAAGGACAAATGTCTAATATGTAAAAACTGCTAAATGTTTCTTGTCACATCAAATTAAGTTATGATTTACATGAATCATGTAAATAATGGCATATTTTCAATTTAAAACTGTGAAATTTCATAAAAATGTTGAGTAGTTTGCATCACTTGATATTACTGTCGGTCGCTGATCTATCGCAAAACAGTTGTCAAATATTAACAGTTATACATATATTTACATCTATATTTACATCTATACTTACATCTTACGACACACACACTCTTGCATCCTGTTGGCTATAGTTCAAATACAATGCAAATTCAGGGATCAAATTGGAATTTAAATGATGTTTTCAATTCTGTATGGTGCACAACCCTAACCGGCACATCAGCATCCAAAACATTTGCTGGGTCAACCAGTGTCCTATGCTAGGGACAATTATGAAGAACACAAAATATCCTAGTTGGTCCAGGCTGATTTATGCTAGTTAGAGCTGGTACCAGCAAACCAATTTCCCAACACATACCTAATGCTGGTGACCAGCAATGATGGATTTCTGTCCACATGTTTTTTATTGCATGGATAGTTAGTGCTATGTTAGTACCTTCAGAAATGAGCTAGCAGCACTAGAAGGTTCAGGCAGATCAGCCTGATGGATGGGGACAGAGTGTGTGGCTTATTTATACCTTCCTAATATTTTAACATTTCACACTTCACCTTTAGATGAAATAACACAATTAGCCATGCCCAGAAGTCAAAAACTCAAAAAGAGAGCAGTGCTCTGATCCAGTTTGATTCACAAGTCATGATGCAGCTGTCAGGTGTTCAACACTGTACTATGTGAGAGATGAAAGGACAGGATTAGTGGAGAAACACAGGATCGCCCACTGTCTGTATATAAGGTAATGCCAGCAGGTCACCACTAAAACCTCAGTGGGGTTCTGATGCTGCTCGCCAGGGGATTGTGTCACTCCAGTCAGAGGTCACACTCACACAGAGCGACACAGGTCACACAAATGCCACAATCACAATCAGAATCAGGCTTGTGCATGTTTCAATGACATTTTATGAGTTTACACATCCAAAACGATAGCTCAGATGCATAACAGCATTGAGAATCGATTCATTTTCAGTTAATCGGTTCGTTCAGATAAAAACCCCAAAAAGCAAGAAATTAACAACAGATCACTGTTGTTACCACTCAAAATACTTAAATGGTTTAAGTAGGACAAACTTAAATTAAACAAATGTGTTCAGTTAAATTAATTGTTATATTTAGAACTTTCTTTTGAGTTCACAGCACTGACATATTTCAAGTGAACTAAACTGTTTAATTGTTTTAAGTTTTATGAACTAATTTCCTCTAATTTAGAACGCGATGATCTCTTTCTAAAGAAAAAACATGAATTGATATCTTAAGGTATGTTGAGGATACATTACAACTTACTGAAATGTAGCATATGTCGTGTAGTCGCTCAATCAATGTTTCAACCGTGGAAAGTAGTGCTGGACGGTATACCGGTTCATACTGAATACCGGTATTTATTTTTGTTATGATATGAATTTTGATTATATCACAATACCGGTATATGTCGCTTAAACAAGGTTCGGAACGCGGCGCAACGTGACACTGAGAGGGTTCCCTTTTCACTGTTGCGCTGTCGTGAGAGCACAGCTGAGATCACAAGGTTGAATCCGAAATCGCATTCACTATTCCCTACGTTATCCACTTATATTATTCACTTGAAGGAGTGAGTGAAGTCGACAGCCGCTCTGTGTCGGCTGTACACTAGTTATTGCGGTGCAATGTGGGATTGAATAAGCGCACTCAGTAACGTCCACTGTGGTTTCGGACACCACTACAAATGGCTGTCCCTTCAAATAATGCCCTATTTGAGGTTATAGGGGGAGATTTCGGATTCAGCCCTTGATTACAGCGGAGAATTCAAACTTCACGCGGCACGCACATGAGAGCAGTTTCTGAGCGGATTGCCGTGATGAGATTAACAATGTTCTCCACATGGATCATATAGATCAGATAAAGAGCGGAGCGAGTGCATTTAATTCTATTTCATATACTAGAATGCTCTAAACATGAAATAGCAGCGTGTATGCGCACATACACTCACCTAAAGGATTATTAGGAACACCATACTAATACTGTGTTTGGCCCCCTTTTCGCCTTCAGAACTGCCTTAATTCTACGTGGCATTGATTCAACAAGGTGCTGAAAGCATTCTTTAGAAATGTTGGCCCATATTGATAGGATAGCATCTTGCAGTTGATGGAGATTTGTGGGATGCACATCCAGGGCATGAAGCTCCCGTTCCACCACATCCCAAAGATGCTCTATTGGGTTGAGATCTGGTGACTGGGGGGGGGGCATTTTAGTACAGTGAACACTTTGTCATGTTCAAGAAACCAATTTGAAATGATTGGAGCTTTGTGACATGGTGCATTATCCTGCTGGAAGTAGCCATCAGAGAATGGGTACATGGTGGTCATAAAGGGATGGACATGGTCACAAACAATGCTCAGGTAGGCCGTGGCATTTAAACAATGCCCAATTGGCACTAAGGGGCCTAAAGTGTGCCAAAAAACATCCCCCACACCATTACACCACCACCACCAGCCTGCACAGTGGTAACAAGGCATGATGGATCCATGTTCTCATTCTGGTTACGCCAAATTCTGACTCTACCATCTGAATGTCCCAACAGAAATTGAGACTCATCAGACCAAGCAACATTTTTCCAGTCTTCAACTGGAAAAGCTTTTGGTGAGCTTGTGCAAATTGTAGCCTCTTTTCCTATTTGTAGTGGAGATGAGGGGTACCGGTGGGGTCTTCTGCTGTTGTAGCCCATCCGCCTCAAGGTTGTGCGTGTTGTGGCTTCACAAATGCTTTTCTGCATACCTCGGTTGTAACGAGTGGTTATTTCAGTCAAAGATGCTCTTCTATCAGCTTGAATCAGTCTGCCCATTCTCCTCTGACCTCTAGCATCAACAAGGCATTTTCGCCCACAGGACTGCCGCATACTGGATGTTTTTCCCTTTTCACACCATCCTTTGTAAACCCTAGAAATGGTTGTGCGTGAAAATCCCAGTAATTGAGCAGATTGTGAAATACTCAGACCGGCCCGCCTGGCACCAACAATCATGCCACGCTCAAAATTGCTTAAATCATCTTTCTCTCCCATTCTGACATTCAGTTTGGAGTTCAGGAGATTGTCTTGACCAGGACCACACCCCTAAATGCATTGAAGCAACTGCCATGTGATTGGTTGATTAGATAATTGCATTAATGAGAAATTGAACAGGTGTTCCTAATAATCCTTTAGGTGAGTGTATTTCATCAGGTCTTCTTCAAATTAAATGTATGCAAAGGACACTGATACATCACGACCGCGATGACACCATAGATTATTCTGCTACATGGACGACAACAATGTAAGTTAATAAATAGACTGAATTCAAAGAAGAATGGGCAAAAAAGTAACTGCTTTATTCTTTCTGTGTTTAACTTACGCGTGTCATTTGTTCAGAGTAAATGTATTGAAAATATCCTTAGACCTTCCGCGTTTCTCCCTCGTTTTGGCAGTGTGTTGTTAACATTATATAGGGTTAGATTTTCAAAATGCTTAATGTGCCCTCAACTCTCAATTCTCTCCGTGGTCATATTTTAATATTCATGTGTCTGTAATGAGTGTGCAGATCTGTGTTTTATTGGTTGTTGTCTCCCCACAGCATCATTTTGTGGGGCTTATTAGTGTGGAATTTTTCTACAATATTCACTCATCATGACAGTAAAATAGGGCATTGTAGTCAATCTACTGCAGTATTTCCTCTCTCAATCAGTAGAAAATGTGGTTAACACCTGGTCATGCATAGGGGGAAAAAACATGAATATTCATATATTTCATATACCGAGAAACCGATATAATTTAGAAAAATACAGTGATATAAATTTTTGGTCATACCACCCAGCACTAGCGGAAAGACAATAAAACAACTTGTAAACAATGTCACGTAGCATCACATTTACCTCAGAAGTCATTCAGCGTCCACAGCTGTTAGTTCACTAGAGAAATCAACTCTTTCACTAAATATATGCACTATATTGCCCTATATATTCTTTATATTCTACTTAACCTGTTAGTGATGTCTTGATTATTTAATGTTTAAATAAATCTGTCATGAAAATGACAGCCACTGTGTATAAATGATTATATTTCAACAACGAATTGCAGAAAAAAAAACATAATTTTATAATTAGATTTAGAAGTTAATGCAAAAATGTGATATTTACATTTTTGCATACAATATGTTATTTGAGTGTTGATTATTATATCTAAAACTAAATAGCAATAGAATTTAGGCTAATAGTTTGGGCTCTGTTGTTAACCTGTAATATCATAGTAATGTGCAAGTAAGGGCTCCTATATAGTTTACAGCATTATCTTTAAGAAACTTTTAGTCATAATTAAATTAATTTAAGGACAGACACAATTTTTCAGTAAACCACTGTTTAATAAAAATAAATAAAAATACATTTTGGAAAACTGCTGTACCGATCGTGACTTCAAAACCGAGGTGCGTGCAGAACCATCAGTTTTGTGCACAGTTACACTCCTAGTAAGTGCTATTCCATGCTATTGTTAACATGTTAGCAAGTTTTTAACTTCTGACAACTTATTACAGTGAAGAAAATAACTCATTTGATTCGCAAGAACTAAATATTTTATGTTAATTGTTATCAAAATGTATGAGTTAGCTAACTCAGTACTTCACGTTAGGAACAATTAACATGCATGAGTATTACAAAATCAAAACTTGATAGTTCTGCTTACTTAAAATTTAAGCAGATTTTTTGAGTTAGCCCAACTTATTTGGGTTTACAGTGTAGATGATTATTTAAAAATAATTAAGTATGCAGACATGTAGAGTATATTTTAGAGTAAATATTAGATATTGCGTTATTTAGAACATTTAAAAAATTGGGATCCAAAATCTAATTTAAAACTGGATATTAACTAAAAATATAACTTTTAGGATTATGACCATTTTAAAACAAAATAAACATTATAGCATAATATTTAACATTCTGCACTTTTTCTAGGTCATTAATAATTTTGCACATTTGTGACATTGATCATGTGACCACTTACAAGAGGTCAGAATTTCTTCCAAGATGCTCTTTGGATCATCTCAAATTGTGCTGGAGAACATCATCAGGTTTTACACAAGAGTAGATTTTAAGTTTCACAAATATATTAAATGTTAAAAATAGAAGCAATTCACTTGTGACCTCAAGACTTCTGGAAACCATTAGTTTGCATGGTCATAATCTGACCCAGACACACACTATAAGCACCATATAAACGTCTCATCGTCAGTCTTCTGCAATATCTCACTTCTTCAGGCCCAAGCGCTGGAATGAGTCACCCCCTCTGGTTACTCTATTTTACTTCATTACATGCTCTTCTCATGAGGAGACTTCCTCCCAGGCTACCATGGTCAAGGGCTAAATTAGATAAAAGCATAAGTTTAATATGAAAGAAAATTTGAGGGAATTAGTGGCTAGATGAAAGCAGGGAGCTCACTGAAAAGGCCATCTGAGCCGCGAAGAAGCTCTGGGTGAGTCAGAGCGTGAGAGAAATGCTGACTGAGACCTGAGCCACATACACAATCATTATCCTACAACAGGACTCACAACAACTGCCAAACACCCCAGGCCTACTGTGCCAGCCACAGTCATGCATGGGAATGAGAACTCTGACAGATAAGAGTTTAGTGAGACACTAAGCTGAAATGATCCACTAAGGGAAGCCATGAAAACCACATAAATGTCATGAATGCTGGAAAGTTATATGAAGTACAATTGGCAATAATAGCAGGTGTACAAGCTGAAAAGACCAACTTTGCTGATCACAAACATATGTTGTGTTTTAGATGGAGCTGGTTTCTCCCTCCAAACTGGTTAAACAGTTTTACCAGAAAGACAATCAATTTTACCAGTTAATGTTTGCTGGTGAACAGCATGGTTATCCACCACCTAAACCAGCACTAACCACCAAACAAGCATAGAAGTTCATCTAGAAGATCTGCGCTGGTTCTTTTTATCCTTTTCATGTGTGAAAGTTTTTTAAGACGTTGTTATATTAGATCGTTTCACCTTATTGTTTCCATAGCAACGCATCATGCTTGTCACGTGACTCACCATAGCCAAAATAGCACTGTACGACAGATGTATCGCTTTTATTTCGTTTCGCAGATCTAGGCAGGTGGAGCTGGGGAAGCTGGAGGGATTTAGAGGAACTCTGATAGAGCGCTGCAGGACTAGCCTACAGCAAACACTGAACCAGAATATTTGAATGTTTAGCAAGCAAATCTCATTGGCTCCAGGATCAGCAGAGGCAATTCAGATTGTGCCATGCAGTAATAATGTGATTGCTTGCAGATTGTGTGTAAAGGACTTCTAGAGTTGTATGACTGAACTAAATTGGGAGATATATTCAAAATTACAGGAAAGAAATCAAAATTGTGAGATGTGCATTAAATTCACAGTCGTGAATTTTCGCAATTTATGAGAAATAATGCTGAAACTGTGATCTATGAAGTAGAGCCCTGCGGGAGATGTTTTCTTAATCCCACTCCTGCTGAATTTCTGACCATTACCGCCCGCTCCTGCAATGTGTGTGTTCCACTCCCAACCGCACCCACAATGTTTGTATCCACATAGCAAATTATTATAAAATGTAATATGAATAATTAATTATAACTTGAAATATATACATAACAATATTATAACAATATATAACACTCGAACTTCAACCCACCAAAGTGTCTAGTAGGTGTGACTGCGTTACATGCCACTGCTGAAATCCACCCACATTTGGCGGGTGTTAAAGGGGACATAACACACACAGTCTCTGCCAATCTCATGTTAATCTTGAGTACCTATAGAGTAGTATTGCATCCTTCATATCGTTACCCATACAAGGATTGTATGCATTCAATACTATCGACCACGACATTCTTTTGAATAAACTCAAGAATTATGTTGGCATTAGTGGAATTGCATTGGCATGGTTTAAATCATACTTATCTGACCGTTATCAGTTTGTAGCAGTAAATGAAGAGATGTCACACCGATCACAAGTTCAGTATTAAGTACCGCAAGGCTCAGTGCTAGGACCGTTGCTTTTCACCCTGTACATGCTACATGCTACCCTTGGGAGATATCATTAAGGTAGTATGGCGTTAGTTTTCAACGTTATGCTGACGATACTCAGCTCTATATTTCTTCACGCCCTGACAAAACTTACCAATTCACAAGATTAACGGAATGCATAGCTGATATAAAAAATTGGATGACTAGTAATTTCCAGCAACTTAATTCAGAAAATACAGAATTCTGACTTATTGGACAAAAAAACTCCACAAGTAGTAACTTTGATACCAATCTTTCATTTGAAAGCCATGTTTCTAGCATCTGTAAAACTGCATTCTACCATCTTAAAAATATATCTAAATTAAGGTGCATGCTTTCAATGCAAAATGCTGAACAGTTAGTTCATGTGTTCATGACCTCAAGGCTAGATTATTGTAATGCTCTACTTGGTGGTTGCCCTGCTCGCATAATAAATAAACTGCAGCTGGTCCAAAACGCAGCAGCTCTGACTTGACAATTTATGCAATTTATGACGTCATTCAGGACCATACTTGAAAAAAACTTTCCGAAACTTGAAGGAATGTATTTGCCAAAGAAATATGTCCAACTCGTTTTTTGAAACTTTGGCCATGTTTAGCATGAGAATCCAAATCTAACAGTGTGAACAAGTCTGAATGCATGAAATATCATAAGTTTGATGGTGGTGAAGTTGCGATCAGGTTCTTCTTGGCTGAGTGAAGAATGACAAACTTCAGTCTGACTCGGTTGTTATTGGGGCAATTCTCTCTCCAGGTGGAAAGTTGCAACATGGCTTGGATCAGCGGCAATGGATGCAGGGATAGTTCAAATGAAACATGCCAGTTTTGAGAGTGCAAGAAAGTGCTCTCTGTTGAACTTCCCCCATTCAAGCAACTTTCATTTTCTTCTCAACTTCATTTGTTGACTACATTCTTGTTACAAGCCAAATGGGACGCTATGTTTTTGGACAGCCCACTCCCACCCGCAGCAAAGGTAAAACCGCCTGCTCCCGTAAGATCTGCGTAAAATATGAAGCCACAATGATGAAAAAAGTAAAAGTAAACTGTGAGAAAAAAAGTCATAATTAACTTTTTTATAAGGGTGGAAATGCACTTCCTTACAGACCAGATGCCCTGTTAGAAAAACACAAACCAGCTAAGTGCAAATCGACACAGAAACCAATGAAAAGGCATCATCTCGACAGTACATTTCTAGTTCCAAAGTCCATTTTTAGATTCTGGATATTCCCTTATTCATTTCATGCACTGCGTGTGTTTCCTTCTCTAACCTGAGAAAGTGTAGTGAGGGGGTTGCTGAAGTGTTGAACACCTGAGGGTCATGTTTGTCACCTTCACCTTCCTGCTTTTCTCAAGGGCCCACTGTACCTGCTGTACTGCCCTCACTGCCAAAAACAGCTGAGTCAGAGAGGCGAAGATGGATTGTGTAAGCATGTGCGTGCATCCATGTGTGCATAAAAGCGTGTTTGGGTGTGTGTGTATGTTTTTGCCTTGACACCATTAGAAATACTACAGGGGCAGTCTGGTGCTGGTGCATTTGCCTGCAGCTCTGCACTGCATCCTTGTGCCTGAAGCTCTTGGCCAGATGAAACCAATGCTGAGGCAAATGAGATGGTCCATAAAGTAAGAGCTCTGTAAGTCACACTGCAAAAAACTGTCAGCTGGGAGCATCAATAATCTCTAATAGATGCAATGTCGGAAGATTGATGGGAGGGTAGAAGGCCAGTGGGAGGGAGGGAACAACAGAGCTAAAGGAACATGCAGAAGCACCAGAAGGTCAGTCAGAGGAAGATCTACCATCCCTGAGAGCAGGAGCTGAACAAAAAAAATGCTTAACACAGATAAAAAATATACCAGGTTATGTTTCTGATTATGTAACTGTAAGATTCTTTTAGGAAAGAAATAATTGAGGAACCATTGCATTTGTATCCATTTCAGATCAAACCACATTACCACCGCCAATGTGCATCAAAATGATTTGAAATGAATCACAACAACAACATACAAACTTTGATTTTAAGATAAAAGTATTTGAAAATGTGAGAAAATGACTGTTTACATCTTTTATACTGTAATCTTTTATACTGAATTTTCAGCAGTCATTGCAGATTTTCTGCTCAAGAAACATTTCTTCTTATTATCAGTGTTGAAGACAGTTGTGCTGTTTAATATTCTTGTGGAACGTGTGATACATTTTTTCACTATTGTTTGATAAATAGAAAGTTCAAAAGATCAGCATTTATTTTAAATATATACACACTCACCTAAATGATTATTAGGAACACCTGTTCAATTTCTCATTAATGCAATTATCTAATCAACCAATCACATTTCAATGCATTTAGGGGTGTGGTCCTGGTCAAGACAATCTCCTGAACTCCAAACTGAATGTCAGAATGGGAAAGAAAGGTGATTTAAGCAATTTTGAGCATGGCATGGTTGTTGGTGCCTGACGGGCTGGTCTGAGTATTTCACAATCTGCTCAGTTACTCAGTTACACAATCTGCTCAGTCACGCACAACCATTTCTAGGGTTTACAAAGAATGGTGTGAAAAGGGAAAAACATCCAGCATGCGGCAGTCCTGTGGGCAAAAATGCCTTGTTGATGCTAGAGGTCAGAGGAGAATGGGCCAAATGATTCAAGCTGATAGAAGAGCAACTTTGACTGAAATAACCACTCGTTACAACCGAGATATACAGCAAAGCATTTGTGAAGCCACAACACGCACGACCTTGAGACGGATGGGCTACAACAGCAGAAGACCCCACCGGGTACCACTCATCTCCACTACAAATAGGAAAAAGAGGCTACAATTTGCACAAACTCACCAAAGTTGGACAGTTGAAGACTGGAAAAATGTTGCCTGGTCTGATGAGTCTCGATTTCCGTTGAGACATTCAGATGGTAGAGTCAGAATTTGGCGTAAACAAAATGAGAACATGGATCCATCATGCCTTGTTACCACTGTGCAGGCTGGTGGTGGTGGTGTAATGGTGTGGGGGATGTTTTCTTGGCACACTTTAGGCCCCTTAGTGCAAATTGGTCATCGTTTAAATGCCACGGCATACCTGAGCATTGTTTCTGACCATGTCCATCCCTTTATGACCACCATGTACCCATTCTCTGATGGCTACTTCCAGCAGGATAATGCACCATGTCACAAATCTCGAATCATTTCAAATTGGTTTCTTGAACATGACAATGAGTTCACTGTACTAAAATGGCCCCCACAGTCACCTGATCTCAACCCAATAGAGCATGTTTGGGATGTGGTGGAACGGAAGCTTCGTGCCCTGGATGTGCATCCCACAAATCTCCATCAACTGCAAGATGCTATCCTATCAATATGGGCCAACATTTAAGAATGCTTTCAGCACCTTGTTGAATCAATGCCACGTAGAATTAAGGCAGTTCTGAAGGCGAAAGGGGGTCAAACACAGTATTAGTATGGTGTTCCTAATAATCCTTTAGGTGAGTGTATATATGGGAATGATGCAATTACTGAAGATTGCATCATTCCCAGTCCTGACAAAGTGGGAGTTTGCTACGGAGTTATTTTGGTGCAGTTCATGTTTTCAACAGTGACTTCTCTGATGGTGGATCCAAGAATTATGGTAGTTTCCCTACAGGAATTCTGAAAACCTTTTAAAATAAGTAAAAAAATAAAAAAAAAAAAAATAATAATTATATATATATATATATATATATATATATATATATATATATATATATATATATATATATATATATATATGAAACTAGTATAGGCTGAAACTAGTGGCTGTTATAGAAGTATATATCATTGCTTGTTTAACAACCTCAGAGCTCATGTTAGGTCTGTCTAGAAAAGTTATGGTTAAAAATCCATTATGAAGAAAACAAATGGGATTTTTACTTTCAGAACCCGCTGACTACACTCTAATGTAGTTACGCTGTATTATAACTTCCTCTTTCAATCTCATTCTCTATCTATATGTTTCTCTCTCTTTATGTCTTTCTCCCATAAAAACATAAGAGACATGAAATGTGTTTCTCAATGTTTTACTTACACTCTCTTTTTGTGTTTTTGGTTGCTGATCTTCAGCATGGTGTGCTGGTATTTCAACACTGACTAGATTAATAGGCAAAACTTACATGGTCAACCAACTTCACCAGAAAAACAATGCTTTTTGACTAGCACTATCAGTTGTGCCGGTGGACATCATGGTTATATTAAACCATCACTATAACCAGCATAAACCAGTCTGGATCAGCATGAGACTCATACTTGTGCAACGAGTCAGAATACATTGCCCACACTAACCATTTTTACATTTCAAATGCCAAAATCCTTGTTGGTCCTGGATCAACAACATTGATCAACCAATCAGATTTTAGAATTAGGACTGAACAAGAGTCCTGTCAATCTATTATTTTCCTCAGATTTTAGATGTGATCAAATTTTAGAGATACTGTACACGAGGATTGAGGATGAGGATTATAGTGAGATTTACCTGACAAGAATGTTGTTCCAAAACCAAAAAATATCTAGAAGCATTTCTAACTTGGCGAAAGTATGGCCATCCTGCTTTAATATGGCTGATATTAAAGGAATTCACAGTATATTTAATAACAATACAAAACAGAGGAGTCAATATCCAACAAAGGCCTCATAACATCACTTCACAAGCACACAGAGAACAGAGAGGACATCATTACAGGCAGTGAAGGTGAATTCATCATCAGAGCCCAAGACACACATGACGCCGCCCTCTATTTCTCCCACCAGACCTGCTTATTGCTCGTAATCAACTACTACTGTCAGGTTGTGCTCGTTATTGTATCTGCGGCCTGTAAACACAGAGCCATATCGGGAACACAACAGCAACAGCACTGGCAATATTACAGATCTTTTCTCTCTCTCCCTCCGCACTCCACTGAGGCACTGGACTGGAAAAGCCACACCATGCCCGTATAAATACTTCATCACTGATTCAATTTTAAACCGTGGTTGGAAAGAAAGGAAAAAAGATTGCTCCTTGAACTTCACTTTCCCTCCATTAGTGATTGCCTTCTTTCTCTTTTTTTACTCTGCTCTCTCATATGTAAACACTCATGCACGAATGCTGCGTTTGGTAATGGAGTTACACAAACACTGCTACATACACACCAGATATCGACATATACACACGCACACAAGACATTTCCAGACTTTGATAATGGAACAGAGCGAGGACAGAGGGAATTTAAGCCATTGTATCTCACCGAGGTCATAAATAGCCAGCAGAAATATTGTTTACTTTCTGTCTGAGCTCAGTGACAAGATTGCATACATCATTTGAACATCCACAGCTTGTAATTTCGCTGCAACTGGCTGTTTTGAGAACGAGAATGTATCACAACTGAAGAAGAAGGTCATTCGGTTTATGACAAAATTTGAGCTGCAAATAAAGGGAAGGTCAAATTGTATCTAACATATCAAGACAGGCCTACATGGATTAGTATAATTCTGCCAGACATGTGACATTAATCTGGGAATATGAGAAAGAAACTGTTAACTTGTGTGGATTAAGACTAGCCCTCTCTGTGGATGTCACAATCTGAGGATGGCGTTATAGGCAGCTGGGGTAAATATTACATATCCATAGCTCAGCTTGTTATTTCTGCACACTGAATTCAAAATAAAACTGAATTATGCAGAGTATGCATGCTATATCAATGAATAAATCTATGTATATGAGTTTAGCAGTGCACATTGTTGAGCTATATATATTATACTACACTGATCAAAAATGCATACTAAACATTTAGTATGCACACTATATTGTCATTTAAGATTTAGTTGCACACTACACCTACTTAGACTACACCTACTTAGTATTCAAAATTCACAGATTTAAAGTTGACTATGAATGCAAGAAAAGCCTAAATGATTGGTGACTGTGTGTATAAATTGCACACTTTAAAAAGGTGCAAGCTGTACTTGCTCCAAATACTTTAAGTATAGATACACTACAATTCAAAAGATTGAGGTCAGTACGATTTGTTTTATGTTTTTGAATGAATTCCGTTATTTAGTTGATCCAAAACTACAGTAAAAACACTAATATTGTAAAATATATTAATATTTAAAAGAGCTGTTGTCTATATTAATATACAGAATTTTAATGTTTATTAGAAAACCATTCTAATATAATGTTTTGTGCTAATATTTTCAGGATTCTTTGATGAAAATATATTTTTAAATAGAATATATAAAAAGAAACTGGGTGACCTTATATACTTTCGAACGGTAGTGTAACTATAAATTACAAAGCACTAAAAGCAAATTCAAAGTACCTGCAGAAGAAAATTATAAAAATCTATGTTGTATAACAATTTACATACATTTATGTTTCATAGTTTTGCTCTGTATGCCACCAATAAAATTAAAATGAAACAATCAAGATGAATTTGAAGTTCAGACTTTCAGCTTTAACTCAAGGGGTTGAACGGAAATATCAAGTAAAAAGTTTAGGAATTGCAACCATATTTATACATAGTCCGATTGGGTTGAGATTAGGTGGTTGACTCGGCCATTGCGGAATATTTCACTTCTTTTCCTTAAACAAAATCCTGGGTTGCTTTTGCAGTATGTTTTGAATCATTGTCCATCTGTACCGTGAAGCACCGTTCAATCAACTTTGCTGCATTTCGCTGAATCTGGGCAGATAGTATATCCCTATACACTTCATAATTCATCCAGCTGCTTCTGTTTTCTGTCACATCAGCAATAAGCATAAGTGCTCCAGTGCCACTGGAAGCCATGCATGCCCATGCCATCACACTGCCTCCACTGTGTTTTTTGTGTTTTACAGATGAAGTTGTATGCTTTGGATCATGAGCTGTTCCAAGCCTTCTCCACACTCTAAAAAATGCTGGGTTAAAAACAACCCAAGTTGGGTTGAAAATGGACTAACCCAGTGATTGGGTTGTTTTAACCCAGCGACTGGTTTGTTTTACGCAAACATTTAACCCAACCGCTGGGTCCTGGAGAGTGTCCTTCACTTGGCTGGATGTTGTGAATGGGTTTTTCTTTACCATGGAGAGGATCCTGCAATCATCTACCACTATTATCTTCTGTGGACGTCGAGGCCTTTTTATGTTGCTGAGCTCACCAGTGCAATCTTTTTTCTCAGTATGTACCAAACTGTTGATTTGGCCACTCCTAATGTTCCTGCTATCTCTCTGATAGATTTGTTTTGTTTTTGAAGCCTGATGGATGTTTGACTTGCATGTAGAGCATGAACGCATGATGTGGGATCAAAGCAATAGCTTCCAAATGCAAATACCTTATAATCAGCTCTAGACCTTTTACATGCTTAATTGATGAAGAAATAATGAAGGAATAGCCCACACCTGTCCATGAAACAGCTTTCAAGTCAACTGTCCAATTATTTGTTGGTCCTTTGAAAAAAGACCAGAGCTGTAATTCCTAAATCCTCCCTATAAATACCCTCAAATTAAAAGCTGAGAGTGTGCACTTTAAGCCCATATCATATACTATATTATATATATCTAAACCGATCAGGCATAACATTATGACGGGTGAAGTGAATAACATTGATTATCTCTTCATCACGGCACCTGTTAGTGGGTGGGATATATTAGGCAGCAAGTGAAAATGTTGTTGTTAAAGTTGATGTGTTTGAAGTTTGACAAGGGCCAAATTGTGATGGCTAGATGACTGGGTCAGAGCATCTCCAAAACTGCAGCTCTTATGGGGTGTTTCTGGTCTGCAGTGGTCAGTATCTATCAAAAGTGGTCCAAGGTTCACCGGTAGTGAACCGGCCACAGGGTCATGGGCAGCCAAGGCTCATTGATGCACGTGGGGAGCGAAGGCTGGCCTGTGTAGTCCAATCAAACAGATGAGCTACTGTAGCTCAAATTGCTCAAGAAGTTAATGCTGGGTGTGATAGAAGGGTGTCAGAATACACAGTGCATCGCAGTTTGTTGCGTATGGGGCTGCACAGTCAGGTTGCCCATGCTGACTCCTGTCCACCGCTGAAAGTGACCAACAGTGGGCACATGTGCATCAGAACTGGACCCCGGAGCAATGGAAGAAGGTGGCCTGGTCTGATGAATCACATTTTCTTTTACATCATGTGGATGGCCAGGTGCATGTGTGTCGCTTACCTGGGGAACACATGGCACCAGGATGCACTATGGGAAGAAGGCAAGCCGGTGGAGGCAGTGTGATGCTTTGGTCAATGTTCTGCTGAGAAACCTTGGGTCCTGCCATCCATGTGGATGTTATGTTGACACGTATCACCTACCTATGCAATGTTGCAGACCATGTACACCCTTTCATGGAAACAGTATTCCCTAGTGGCTGTGGCCTCTTTCAGCAGGATAATGCGCCCTACCACAATGCAAAAATGGTTCAGGAATGGTTTGAGGAGCACAACAACGAGTTTGAGGTGTTGACTTAGCCTCCAAATTCCCCAGATCTCAATCCAATTGAGCATCTGTGGGATCTTGGTGCCAGATACCACATCACACCTTCAGGGGTCTAGTGGAGTTTATGCCACGGGGGGCTGTTTTGGCTATATATATATATATATATATATATATATATATATATATATATATATATATATATATATATATATATAAAAATGATTGGTGGTTGTAAATAACTGCACACTTTGAAAATGTTAAAGCAGTATTACAGTTGTTATAGATACAGAAAGTTACTGATACAATAACAAAACCTGCTTGTCTCATAATGTAATCAGAGATCCGTCAATTATGTAAATTGTTTAGGTAAACTAATAAAGAAAGTTCTGTTCTCATTGAAATTCATTTTTATTCATAACTCCTCATAAAATTATTGCTGGGAGAACTGGGAGTGCTAAGACCATGTGAATCACTCTCAACATTAAGCTTTCAGTACTGAGCTGTGTATCATGAGCATCATCAACACAATTCTCTTGAATCCTCAAGGATCATCTGTTGCATCACAGAGTACAAGTTTGCAGCATTTGGAAGGCGGAATGAACTAACAAGCGATAACATGCATGTATAAGGGGGAGAAAATCACAGCTGGGGAGACTCTGAGCATGACAAATAGATTAGGATCAGAGTAACAGAGCTGCTTGAGTTGTTTCAACTTCAAGCGCAAGACAGATGAGAATTGCCCCACCCACATCTTTCGATAACACTGCTACTAAGGAGAGATGCTGAGTATGCAGAGAACACATCTCATGCTCTCTTCCTCTCCGTTGTCCCTGCAAGGACATTTGGTAAGCTATTTCATCCATGTCATTCATAAGGGACTATATGTGAGGAGCATTATATATCATTATATAGACCAGCGGCCATAGCATATATCCAAAACCTGTGTCAAGTTAATCAGGGTTGTGTAATCGTAGCTTATGGGCTCCTTGTCTATAATGTGCGAGACAAAGCACTTTGAGTCTAATGGATGCTGCTCTGTCATGTGCAAGGAATGTCAATATTTCTGCGCAATATGACTGGAACTGGGACCAGCAAGCTCAGGGAAATATCACTCAAGAATTAAGAGCATGCATGGAATAGAAAAAAGGCAAAGAAGGAGTTTGAACTGAATAAGATTTCATGTAGTAAATAAAGAAATCACTGAGGAAATATAATCGGTTCTTGTGATTTACAGTTGAAATGGTGGTCATGTAATTCATATGTTTGTCATGTGCCTACCACTTGGCCCTGGGGTCAGAAAAAATGTCAAACTAAGATTGATAGAAGCAATCCTTCGAAACTGTCAAAGGTTAAAAAAAGAAACTGAATCTGCAGTCTGTATGTAATGCTAGGTACACACTGTACAATTTTGGGCTGTCCCTGATGAAAGATGACCAATCGTGGCAATTTCTGTGGTCGTGCCTCTTAAACTTCTTGGTTGATCATACATCTTACAGTGAGAGAGATTAAAAAATGGATGTTGTCACGGTCTTGCGACCAAAGATAGCCTGCGATAATTTTCGGACAGAAATTTAGCATGATCATCTCACAGTGCGTTTGCTGCTACGACCTACATCTACTGACTAGCCAATAAAAATGCTAAATGGCGTATTGATAAACATGGCATGCCGCTAAAACTTGAAAACTACTCACCTCAAGCTCCATTTGCAAAATATTCCCTAGCCATGACAATGTCCATATTTTCCTCTTTCGCTTCCTCCTCTTTTTTTCAGTGCACATTAAAACCACAATTGCCAAAGTGTGATTCATCTTGTTCTATTTGTTTACCACTAGCAAATGCTGATGACGTTTTATTCTTCTATCCTAACTTGATTCTATAGGTGTCATCATCATACGGTCTACATATATGTAATTTGTCAGCATGATGTAGTATCAACTAGAGGTCAAATGATATATCAAATGGCAATAAATATGTGCATGCAGCCGACAGAAACATATAAAATAATCAGGAATCAGATCTAATTTAATTTTAAAATAAAATGTATCCTCACTATAATACATATTTTGTTATTTTGACTAGATAATTGACTAGATCATGTTCTTTAAAAGAGAGCAAGAAAAGCTGTATATATATATACACATATACATACCATTTCAATGTTATGGTAGCCTAGTCAGGCCCAGATGAACTCAAAAGACAGCAAGAGCAGTTTCGTATAGTTAGAGCAAATATAGTTAGTTGACACTATAACAACATGCAATACTAAACAATTCAGATTTTTTTCCTCCCATATGACCCACAAACGTGTAAACAGGAAAAAAACACATGGATTCCGATATTCTCAGATCGGTTTTAGGCCTCATTCATATGTGGAAATAAATCTGATCTGAATCGGATACGTGCATTTACGCCATACATGTAAGGGGACAGATCGGATATTTCCCTGTCAATGCATCATTGAAAAAACGTTGGTGGTGAATGATGTCAACTCAGATGAACACCGACTATGATCACATGACTCTTTTCAATGCTGCAATGGAAGACCAAGGCTCAACCCAACATTTTGCTGACCTTTAAAGATGGTGCAGAAAGCAAAACACAGTGTATTATCATTTTAACTTTAATTATCCATTGCAAATCATGCTTTTTTTAACTTAATTTCCGCCTAAGCTTTTCCAGCTCAGTATGTCTACCTTGTGTTGTTTCAGCAAGTGAAAATGGAGATATCGGATATGGGTCACTTTTAAAAGAAAATTGGACATAGTCAACGAATCGGAAATGGGCATTAAGACCTACAGTGTAAAAAGTCGGTAACATCCGACATCGGTCGACCTCTAGCATCAACAGTTGGTGTCTTTGAGTTGTGTTTAACCGGCAAGGTTGATGGAGTAAGAATCACAATACAGTGAAAGTAGTACACATACTATAGAAGACAGTGACACAGCAAAAGAGGTAACCTGTAAATTAGATATCTGTGTGTCAAAACATAAAACACATGGATTGCATGAACCATTAGGACAAACAAAAACAAAAAAGAAAAAGAAAAAGAAGCTTTTCTTCATTTGCATAGTATATGTTATTTCTCAGGAATCTGCAAAGGACATAAGATGCTCTCTAAACAGAATTGTGCTAAATGTTAAATATCCAAAGCGTAGTAATTTTGCATACTGAGTTCAGTTACATACTAAATCTGTGAAACATGCATACTCAATGTCTATGTGTGCAAACATTATTTTAGATTTTTGGATTTAGTATGCATACTACATTGACTCAGAATTCATAATACATGTATTTATTATATTATGTATTTATGTATTATAATCTGTATAGTATGAATACCAAGAAAAATGTAGTATGCAACTAAATCCTTATAATATGCATCTAAATCAATGTAGGACACCATCCAAGTATGAATTGTAAATATGTGTAGTTGTCATACTTTATCAATGTAGTATAGTATGCATTCTCGATCAATGTAATATCGCCACTGACTCTGCATACTAAACAGATTTAGTTTGAATTAATTGATTCAGTGTGCAGAAATACTAAGCCATGAATATGCAAATTAAAAAACCTTGAAAAATTAACGCTTCCAACTGAAATAAACGTAACTGAGCCCAAGAGGCCTCAAATATGTGCTAGCTTCTTGTAAAGAATGATAAAAGGAAGTGGATGGCACAAAGAATACAGAGAGATACCCCCACCTCCATAAATGTAATTATATATCTTGCTTCATATTTACAGTGTAAAAGGAGACACGAGACAGTAATGAACACATTAATCCAATCTTTATCAACCGGAAATGTTCAAATATCAAAGGCGAAACATGTTCCTTCATCTAATTATACAAAGCAGTGTCAGATTAGCATAACAAACCATTGCTGTATCACAGCACTTCTCACTATTATATCCCTGTGCAACCAAGCATCCAAAAGAATAAAAATTGCATTGTCTTTCACTTGAGTCGAATTTTAATTGTTAAATACTACACCTACTTCCACAAAACCTGCAAAGCCAAGAAATGAACAGCAGCCCTTACCATATTTACTGTAGATTCAGAAATCAAAAACTATATGCAAATGACGCTGACAAAATCTGAGATTTGAAGTCAAACTTTGTGCATTTACATTTATGCACATGGGAGACACTGGTATTATAGGTTTGAGACAAAGACCTTGTCTCAAAGTTCATTATTCAACAAGCAAAAATGAACAAATACAACCTAGCAGTCCTAATTATCGAACAATTTTGCACTTTAGATGTCACAAGGAAAAATGTGAAATACAACCATTTTAAGTCAGGACAAAAATGATTCAGCTTTAGCTTTAATATTTAATTTTTGAGGAGATCTATTTCAAAGCAATTATGCCTGCAGCAAAAAAATATTCTAGAAGCTTCAAGGACCAGAAACCATGTGTGCCTTGACTATAACTAATCATATGAGAATACAAATGAAATTTTTTTCCATAGAGCATCAATGGTCTTTCAAATAACGACTGAATTTCCTGTGTATTATAACTTTTAAAGGGCTGTGAAACACTAAATGAACTATTTGTCTATAGTAATAGAAATCATTCTGATATTTTTGTGTGAAATTTTCTTAAAATTAACATTCTAATATGGCAAGAAAATTGACTCAAAATCAATTGGATTTCTTGGCCCTGACTTCTAAAAAAGGCGGCCAGTAATATTCGATTGCACACCGGTATATGGGTGTTTGTCATGGTATTTCACATTTTGTTGTCTAGACAGGCATTCAGAGACATTTAAGTCTTTATCAGCAATAGAGATATTAAAGATCAGCAGTGCGGCTTTAATGGTAAATGTGGTCATATCTTATTACAACCACAGAAGGTACTTAATTACAATGCACTTGGGCTAACCCTGATCTCTGACATCATGCTGCTATATTTCACCTGTCACTCCCACTCTCAGCGGACCACTCTCTCCCACTCTGCTGCCTCTAGTGGTGTAAACATGACATTACAAAAGCATCTACCCATAGATCACAACTGAACCTTCCAGAATCCTGGGCAACGCATCCCTTCAAGTTGGCAGGATCACGGACAGATTGGTAGGGACTAAGGCACGGAATAAATATAGCCCGTGTCTGAAGGTACTTACTGATACGTGTGACTTCACCTTCTCTTGCCTTTTCCTATTAGGTAACAAGACAAAATGCATGCTCTCTGCTGTATTGGAATCTGGGCCAGGCTGTGTGTAAGCCATATGGATGTGATACATAAGATCTTACACACAGCAAGATCAGCTAGGAGACATAAATGCACTGTGGAGTAATTAATATGTTCTACAAAGCAGCTCTACTTCAGATACCATCTTTTTAAAGTAAAAAGGCTATAAAGCACCAATGCAGCTACTAAATGATGCACTATAGGCCATTTCTAAGAATTAAAGTCCCAGTGAACCGGAAGTAGCAAGTGAGTTTTTTTCAGTGCTGTGACGCATTTCCAAATGTAAAAATGTGTACCTTGAATACAATGTAAGTCGTTTTGGATAAAAGCGTCTGCCAAATGCATAAATGTAAATGTAAGTGAAACGGAATATTGAATAGAGGGCAGGGTTTTACTTCAGCGCTCCTCCTCTCCATCTCTCGCTCATAGCAGACTAACGGTCGGGGAGTGGTTACGCATGTTCAAACCTAAGCCGTCAAACTGACATCATCTGAGAAGGAACGCCATTTCCAGACTGGAAGTTACTTTTCAGATTTTGATTAAAGATTACCGCGACAAACCATTTGTTTTCTGTGTATTAACTTGCACGGATTAATTGTTCACCCTAAGACCTTTAATATGTGCTAAGTAAATAGGGTCAATTTTGATTTCATGAGGACTTTAAGGATACAATATAAGGCTTCTGACCCATCTGTTTTTGCCTTTATTAAGGTTTAGAGTAGCATACTACTGTATACTGTAAATTTTTCTGCAGTATGCATACTATGCACAGAAAACAAAATGTATGCATGGCATACCAACATGACCTATGCTAAAATGTGTAGTACATCCCACAATGCAATGCACCTTATATTTACATTGATGAATGAACAGCAAGTTTGTGCCTCACAACTTCACATCCTTTTTTAACCTCTTTAAGAAGACATTTAAGAGATTTCTGCACAACATTTAAAATGTAACATAAAATCTAAATAAAATAAGGATAAATGGACGCCTCTCGCCAAATTAAATATGCACGTACTAAGGTCATGTGACAAAAAAATGGCGTACTACTGTATGATAGGGGTGGCAATCACAGGGTACCTCACGATTTGATACGAAACACGATACATGGCTAACAATACCGATAATATCACGATACAGCAATTCTGCGATAATCAATATATTGCTAGACAATCCTATAATGATACATCATGATATCTGTCTAACTATGAAAACAAAATGCCCATGAAAAGTTTAAAGGGATAGTTCACCCAAAAAATAAGATCATCTCATAATTTACTCACCCTCAAGCCAACCTAGGTGTATATGACATTCTTCTTTCAGGCAAATATAATCAGTTATTTTATAGTTATATGTATATATTATATACATCCATTGATTAAATATGGATATTTTTAATCAATGGATCACTAACGCATCGATTCACTTCAGAAGGCCTTTATTAACCTCCTGGTGCTGTGTGGATTACTTTTATAATTGATGGATGCACTTTTTTGGGGCTTCAAATTTTGGGCTGCCATTCACTGCCAATATAATGCTTGGTTTAGCCAGGACATTTAATATAACTCTGATTGTATTCGTCTTAAATAAAAATGTCATATACACCTAGGATGGCTTGAGGGTGAGTAAATCATGGGGTAATTTTCATTTTTGGGTGAACTATCCCTTTAAGTGAAGGTTTTAAGTGGACTTAAATGTGGATGGGGCATCTATTATTTTACTCACACTGTTGTCCGCCATACAGTTAAAAAAACTCTTTTTCTTACTCTAGTTAACTTATGTTCAAGTTTCCCTCATTCATCTGTTGAGCGCCACCTCGAGGAGCCATGAAGTAGCGGCGCTGAGCGAGGGGAAATCTATTTAGAGCGCCTTATTTTATTAATTAAAATATCGATATTTGACGCCAGCGTATCGATTCTCGTATCACACAGAAGAACAACAATATATTGCCCTATCAATATTTTGTCCTACCCCTACTGTATATGTTGAATGTTGCAAAATACATATTTTTTAATTATATAGTATGCCGTATACTGTGTAGTATGCGTGTATATTCCATTTGAAACAGCTAGTTTCTCTACGTCTCACATTGTGGGCACTTGACATCATTTTTCTCTGAACCTTCACCTCAGGGAGGTGTAAAAATCACAACACAACTGTTTGTCCACCAACAGCTGAAATCTCACAAGGCCACGAACTGTCCAAAACACTTTCAGGCTTCAGCGAAACTGACACATTTCAGGAGCACAATGACACCCAACAGAACAAGGGTCCTTGTGACATGAAGTGCCATTTTTAATAGCAAACACTGCTCCACATTGACTTCTGGAGGGGAGCAAGCAACTCAATCTACTTTGTAAATGCATGTTATAAATTGTGAATGAATTCATCCATGTATGTTTCTTCTTACTTTTAATCTTACAATGTTTAAACAAAATGTGTTAACGGTGCAGTGTGTAATATTTATGTGGATCTATGGACAGAAATGCAATATAATAAACATAACTATGTTTTCAGTGGTGTGTAAAGACCTTACATAATGAACCGTTATGTTTTTATTACCTTAGAATGAACCATTTCTATCTACATACACCTCGGGTCCATTGAAATTACCATTTTGCGTTGCACTGTTTCTACAGTAGCCCTAAATGGGCAAACTGCTCTACAGAGCGCTAGCTACTCTCTGCTGTCTCAGACGATGACATCTTTGTCCTGCGTGGGCCACCGTAGCCTCTCTATGTGCTTCGAAAGCGAGGGGTGAGCAGTGGGCGGTTGCAATTCGCAATCTCACCGCCAGATGCCGCTAAAATTTACACAGTGCATCTTTAACTCAAACTTTAAGTGAAAACAGCAAACTTCTCTGTGGAGACATATGCTAGACGTCTCAAAACATTTTGTTCACTTAAAGGGATAGTTCACCCAAATAAAAATTCTTTCATCATTTACTCACCTTCAAGTTGTTCCAAACTTGTATGAATTTCTGTCCTCTGCAGAACGCAAAAGAAGATATTTTAAAGAATGTCAGTGACCAAACAGTTCATGGTGCCTATTGACTTCCATAGTTTTTTTTTTTTTTTCATACAATGGAAGTCAATGGGATCCATCAACTGTTTGGTTACCCATATTCTTCAAAATATCTTCTTTTGTGTTCAGCAGAAGAAAGAAATTCATACCGGTTTGGAACAACTTGAGGGTGAGCAAATGATGGGTGAACTATCCCTTTAAATCCCACCATTCCACAATCAACAGAAAGCTAACATAAATTTTTAGTGCAATGCCAATATCTCAAAATCTAATCAACAACCAATGCCAGGGAAGTTTTTTTCCCCCCGATAATCTGTTACACCCGGATGTGTATCTCAATATGGAACATAAAATTTGTTGCTATTTCCGTTTAATTGCAAAATTGTCCGAAGATATCGCAATTTGAGTAGCAAGAGAGTATAATTCTATTCCTAAAGCCTGACTTACAATGTGTTTTATTTTTATTGATTTCTTCTTGTCGAATTTGAATTCTGAACATTTCTAAAATAAACAGCAAAAGTCTAATCATATAATATTACTCTCTCCGTTTTTGCTTGTGTGCCAATTGTTTACCCTTCTGCATGCCAATGGTTGCACACATGTGCACTGGTTTATGCCTGCAGCAGCACAACTTTCAGTAAAGCTCATAAAAACATTTGCATCATGCATTACAGTAAAGTCACATGATATTAGGCCCTAGGAAACAAATATTAACATCTGCATTTTGAGTCTCTGAATGAAATCCCCCCTACAAAAATGTCTAAATGCATGATTATTAAAGTTCAAGGCAAAATAAAATACTCAAAGTGAGTCCTTAACTGCTTATTAAACACAACGCTATTTCAATCAAATTAAAATAAAAAAGCAACAGTATCATCAAACACGTTCCGACTTCAATTTCCCAGACCCCGTGTAATCTCAAGAGGTCACTGACAGCCTTGACAAATGCTTCATCAGATGTCCCACTGAAGATTAAAAAGCCAACCCTCAAGGACAGTCCTCGGAATGATCTTTAGACTTCGGTATCTTTTTTTCGCTCTCAGTGTCACTCCTTGTGTCTCAGGATCTCGGTTCTGTTAATTGGCGCTACGCTGACATTCTACCACCGCCGGCCACATATCCCTGCCCGATCGCATAGTTAGGCGAGCACGCTGATAAATGCTAAGCTGACAGGTTTTATGAGCCTTGGTGAGCAGACGGGAGAGAAGTCATCACCCCGGTCTCTGCTGATCTTCGCTGCTAACCTGAGTCACGTGTACCTCTGCTCTCGTGTAAACCCCAAATCTGCATGCATGTGACCATACATCATTGCATGCACATTTGTGGAAGGTAAGGTAAGTAGGCAGCCAGAGGGCTCAGAGCTGCAGAGCTCCCATAATGCATTTCAGCTCCATCATACAAACTGTAATGAGAATGGGCGGCAAAGGCAGGTGCAGACATTGCGCTCACGTTCTGCCAAAGTTCACGCTTACCGCATCGATATGTGCATTCACTAGGTGGTGTAATACACCAATGACAGATGGAGGGAACGCAACAAACAATGGAGCGGCATCTGAATACATAAAGCAATCGGGTTTGCTTTGATGC
Organism: Paracanthobrama guichenoti; assembly: GCA_018749465.1. Classification (NCBI taxonomy): domain Eukaryota; kingdom Metazoa; phylum Chordata; class Actinopteri; order Cypriniformes; family Gobionidae; genus Paracanthobrama; species Paracanthobrama guichenoti. Next base: position 7,013,079 of record CM031963.1, read on the forward strand.
AGCATCAATCAAAAACAACGCTCTAAATCGATCAAACAGGATCTTCCCTGAGGACCGAGGGGCTACTTAACCAATAATCTCAGTCATGACCCCATCCCCCCACCCCCCGTCCACCCCACCAGACGAGCATCTTCCTTAAACACAATCTGTGGACGACCAGTTCTAGCTGACTGGTTAACACAATGAGTCAGTGATATGTGTGAAGGTGTGTGCGTATTCCCTTCACAAGGGAAAAAATAGGAAGGAGCAAGCAGGACGTTTTTTTGTTTGTTTTTTTATACCTTGCGTCTGCGGTCTCTCGATCGGTTCCTCTTCTTGTTCTTCTCCTCCTCCTTCTCTCGCAGCTCTTGGGCTGCGAGCTCCTGTAGGTCCTTGTTCTTGCGGAGCTGCTTAGCGGCTTGCGCCATGGTGCCGCTGCAACAAGCGGTGCTACGCCTGTGAAGGAGGCTGTCCCTGCGGCGGCCAGTGCGGGAGAGGCGGTGGCGCTGTGCGCGCCTGCGAGGAGTAAGCGCCCTACACGGCTCTAGACGGCCAGTTCCCTCAGCAGCGCGCCACAATGAGATGATGCTGCTGCTTGCCTGACTGCTTGCTCCTCATCCAAGCGATATCCTTCCCATCCCCCCTCCCTTCTTCTCTCTCTCTCTCTCTCTCTCTCTTTCTCTCTCTCTCTCTCACCACACACCAGTCAGTCACGCAGTCCAAGGCTCAACAGTGTAGGGATACTGCAGCAGCTTGATTTTTCTCCCTCCGTCTCTCTCTTTCTCACTCACAGTCTCCCATTTTTCTCAGCCATGATACTGCCAACTGTTTACCGCACATCTGTTGGTATTGTCTTCTTCGTGCAGATCTGCAGTATGTAGAGGGGAAAAAATCAGTGCACAAGTTTACAAATGTATTATTTCTTTCCACATAGACTGAAAGAAGAAACCCATGTTTGTTTTATCATAACTATATTTGCCTCTCGTACCACCTTTTGCAGCAGGTTTCTAATTTAACTGTGTAATGCATTCAGTTGGATTCATTTTCTGGTTTAACTGACGGCAGGTTCCCCTCTGATTGCGAAGGGTTTTGAGCAGTAACATCTTATCTCATAAAAACTGCATGTATGGTCTCTCTCTCATCAGACTGTGGTGTTCCATGAGAAAGGGTTTTATGCATTGTTGTTTATGCAGTAATTTGGTCCATTTACATCTGCATAGTATGGTAGAAAGACAGTGTGAGGGAGCATATATGACAAAGAGAGAGAGATGAAAAGTCACTCATTTATTGCACCGAGATACATACCAGGCAGCCACTTTATGTCGGGGAGAACCATATGGAACAATCTGGATGCTTCCCAGAGCTCACATGTTATTCTTCTCTTGTATTTTGTAATTGATACAGTAATGACAAATGGTTGAAATGAGTGAACAAGTGGGATACAGTTTGCTAGTTATTGTTACAATTCCGTGAAAAATGTGGGATTTCGGATTTACAGTTATGTAAAAAGGAGCCAGTGCATTACAATTCAGAGCCCATCTGAAGTGAAATGCAGGCGCAAGCATTTGCCTCTGAGAATGATGGCTGAGTCATGTGACCTCAGACAGATCAGTCATATTTCTTTATGCTTGTCATGACACTAGGGTGTACGTTATCCTTCATCTGCTTGATTTCCCTTCCTCTAATTAAAATGATCCACTGATTTCCTTCGGGAAGGGGGAAAACTTTGTGATTAAAGTCTATGATTTGTTTAGGGTTACAGTCTATGATAGTCCATGATTACATTCTTATATATGGTGTACTGTATACAAATGGTATCAAATATTTGGACATCTGGTAATTAGGTTTTAGGTTTTAGATGCTTTAAGGTACCTTTGAGTTGAAATAACATACAAATCAACTTATTAATCCTAAATATATAGCATAATAGAATAGATATTTTGCCAGGGGTGCTTTAAAAAGCATAATTTGGGCTGGGAAATGGACCAATCAGTGTTGGCATATTTTCCCCTGAATTCGGAGTGATTAGTCACATCATGGCATTTACAGCTCATATAATTGGCTCATAAACAACTGCATCCGGAACAGTGTGCATTAGCAAAGTTGGCAGATTTTAAAGTGCCGCTCGCACTGATGAATTGGAAAGTTAACAGATAACTAGGTTTTGTACGGTGTTACACACCTCATGGGTTTCTGTTGCGCTGGCCAATATGGAAGTTGTATTTTGACATATAGACACCTAATGATGAGAACTGCATTGCATAGTTATCATATTTGCAGTCATAGGTTTATTCCACTAAACTGCATGGGTGTCCAATCCTGCTCACTGTCCTGCAGAGTTGGTTCACACCTGAACCAACTAAACAAGGTTGGTACTAAGCATACTAGAAACTTCCAGGCAGGTGTGTTGAGGCAAGTTGGAGCTATAATCTGCAGGGCAGTGGACCTCCAGTACCGAGTTTGGACACCCCTGCTGAACTGAAGTGTCAAATAACACGTTACGGGTTACGGACGACGGAGTAAATCTACTGTCTACTAGGCCAGTAGCTAACATGGCTGCCCCCATGAGGCCACCTGCTGCATGTAAAATAAATAGTATTTTCGAGGCCACTGGTGACTGCCGTCTTCTCATTCATACCAGTGTTCATCACTTATAAAAATAAATAAAAAATCAGTAGTACTAATCATTTATTTGTATAACACTTATAGTTAGGCCTATACAAAATACCACGTGCACCTTTAAAGGGATAGTTAACCGAAAAATGAAAATTCTGTCATATCCATAGATATTGTAGGCCTATACATATATCTATGATTTACTCACCCTCAAGTTGTTCCAAACATGCCCCTCCAAACATGATATCCCTTTAAACATATGAATTAGTTTAAAATTAGAAAAGTGCCGTGTGAATTTTGTAGTCTAAAATCCAATCTTTTCAGAATAGTCTCTGGTGTGCTCATGTTCAGTCTGAAGTCAAATTTGTAACGTTAAGTAAAAACAAAATCGTAATTTGACATTAATTAACATAATTAATTAACATTACGTAAGCATACAATATAAACCTATACTAAGATAAATTAAGGTGTGAATGATGATGTACAAAGAAAGTGGCAGAAATTGATCTAGACACACGTCACCTTTTGACGTTTAAAAATGAATAACAGCCTATACTTTAGTTTTAATAGTAATACTCACATAACGCATTCACCACAGCATAGACGATGTTTTAATTTCCACAACAGTTCTTCAACAGAGAGAAACATTTAGTACTTTGCATTTCGTCAGTGGTTTTGCCAGCGGCAGATCTCGCCATCTAGTGGACTCTTGACAACACTGCAACGGTTTCAGTTAGTACCACAACAGATCGACGAGGACATAATGAGGACATTTCCACACACGCTTTCCACACACGTTTTTTACATATATGTGTGCATGTACACGTGAAATGCAGTAACATATGGCTGTTTCCCTGAAATGCATGTAGGCCTATATTTAAATGCTATAAGTAGGCCTACTATATTTTTTTGCATACCTATCCTATAAACTACATCTAGTTTAACATGGTAGAATAGTTTAAAACACACTTCCCTGGTTGCTGGAAGGTGTAACAAATATAGTGTCAACTCCACTCATTCATTCACTTGTTTCTGATGTGCAAGTTATGCAAGTTTATTTTACATTTTACAGTACATTAAAATCATGTTGTGGGAAATTTGTTCAAAACATGACACATGCTGTCATCTTTGGTGATTCAAATCCATGAAAATCATTTTTCATCCAGTTCTGCAGGTTATTCAGTGTATGACCACTGTGGCGTAGTCTGTTCCTGATTCAAACTTCACTGCATGAGCAAAGTTTTCACCAGCACCTGAATGATTCACTGTGTCGTACAATAGCTCATCCTCTACTATCTGTGAAAATTTTGTACAAGTTTTATGTTGAAATGCAGCATAACAAATGTATATTTTTGCAAAAGTATGTCAATAAAAACTCATAACTGCAGAGAAATGCGTTTCAACATATTGTTACATGAAATCATTCAAAGTAAATGTGTACTTTTATAACTTCCTCTAGTGTTGTTTTTAAGCTTCTTTCTATAGTAATACAATTATATGAATTACATACCTCTGTTTCCTCTACCTGCACACCAGAATTTGGACTTTGGTTTCGTCTATACCCTAAAGAAAGAAAGAAATCTTTACTGAAGACACAGTAATAAAAATGGTCTTTTGATTGTCCTACTGTCAGGTTGTTGGCTATATCTACAATATTTGGTGTAAATAGTTTTTAGATAGCCTACACATAACCAAAATGAAACAACAGAAAATGATGTTTGTGGTTTCTTACCTTGTTTTTTGGTCATGTAGATAACACATGTGAATACGATGAAGATTGGCAAAGGGAGCAGAATCAGTGTCTGCAGTTTAACCAGAAAAACAAAGCGAACAAGAGCTAAAGATGAAAACAAAAAGGAAAACAAATCTTAAAACTGTTCCTTATGTCCATCTTTTTAAAAGGGATTTGTTATATTAAAAATAGTTAAGATGCAATTTACATAGCCTCCAGACTATAATGGTGACATTTTGGCTCATTTTGTCGTCTGGTTTATTTTTACAGTGGACGATAATTGTTGTTCGGAGCTCTTCGCCAGCTTTTCCCTGCAACAGTTCTTCTCCGCTGACAGTGAGCTTACAGCAACGATCAGAGGAATTTTGTTGGCCAATGCTTCCTGATTCAGCATAGAAAAAGCATTGTGGTACAGTCTGTTCCCGGTGACAGCATGTCAGTTCAGTCCTGTCACTGAAAGTCATCACGTCAAGACTAACAGAGAAATCTGTATATAGGGGTTGAATGATAAATATAAAAAAATTAAAAATTGAAAATTGTGGGACGTGACCATATTATGACTTTGGCATGCTGGGAGAATCAGCCTTGCATAATATACTGCATAATTCAACATGGAAACCAACAATTAAATAAAATATATATATATATATATATATATAATTCATGAACAAGATTAGCCACAAACCTGCATTTGATAATTTGGCAGTAAGATTCACTGAAAAATAAGCAGCTGAGTGTTAAGAGTGAGGCAACACGGATGTCAATCAGACAAATACTCAATACATATACAATTAATATGTACTTACAGAATATACACAGGTTTAACAGCTGGATCATCATTTTGTGTTCAAGCTGATTAGCACCACCGGTTAAGACAATCAGATCTTCATATAACATCTAGCACATCAATGTCATCATACAGATGAACAGGATGCACGATTGCTAGGTTTGCATACAGCTTTCTTTTCCCCCCTCAAACACTGCGAAGGTTCTCTGCATGACTGATTTACCCAAGCCCATCATCTATGACCATCTATCAATTCCACTTTTATTTAATTTACTTACTAAATTATAGCATAATTTAGAACAGACCGTTTTGGGCTAAAGCAGAATGCAGGTAAATAATAATTTTTAAAAAATGGTTATGCTGTATATGGAGACACTGACAAATACTGCAAATAAGAAACTGTCCAGTATTATGCCATGGACCACTGAGCAAGTGAATAAAAAGGAAACAGATGGAAGATCTTCTTACTTGCAAGCTTGTGAATGCATTTCAAATAGCACCAGTCTCAAAGGTTGCATTAATCATTCTGAGACTTTAAAAAAGGGTTGTATAAATTCTGTATACATAGTACAGGCCTATTTTAATGATCTGAAACACTGCTTTCAGAGACAAAACGGAAATGGAATTAATGGATTTAAACTTGATTTGAAACTATCTACAAATAAAAACAACAATCTCTTTGTTTGGTAGATTTAGTTGTGTGTTTTATTAACATGTAGAACTGCAGTTAAAAGTTCAAATTCAGTCAGGTAGTTTATGTGACTCATACAAAGAAACATTCACAAAGGAGAATCTTTGTGGCTTTTGAGTGTAATAAAAGTCACAGAAACAATTAAATACATAAAATGAAAATTATATGATAATAAAATTTTTTGTAAAAAAACACCTTGTCACTGGGACTGTGCCCTTAATAGGCACAACTTTGTACCTTATCTACCCCTAAAAGGTACATATTGGTACCCTCAAGGAACTATTACGGGCCTTTTTTTTTGGTGTAAATAAAGTACAAAGATGTATGGAGCCCCACAAAAAAATATGTATATCGTGGGCACGAATTTCTTTCCACAACTTACTAATACATACAGTACCTGGTCAAGTACCTCAGCACGTTTTTCTAATGCGTTCCCTAGTTTCAAGTAAATTGTGCGCATGATATAATTATTTGTTGCATAATTTTACAAAACTGTGAGCGTGATATAATACTTTTCCTCATTTTACTTAATCGTGGCCTTGTTGTAATAATTTGTTCCCTTGTTTTAGTTCAATCAAAACGAGAGAACAAATTAGTACAAAGTGGACACAATTGACTAAATCGAGGGAATGAATTAAGTCGTGGGAACAAATTCTTAATATTTTTGTCCGCATGTCATGTGTGGGGCTGTGTAAAGACGTCCCAGTGACAAGCTGTTTATTTGCAATTTTTTTCTTCTGAGAGTGTTAAAACTCTAAAAGTAAATGTTGGTCAATCATGATAAAACAATGAAACAGAAGCTGTACAAAGCAGTAATGTCCATTAGTCTGAGGTTCCTGATGTGGCCGTGTTCGTGTCTGGAACTGTGTTGAGATCCAAACCAGACAGGGCATCCTCAAGCGGGCCAGAGGGCGAGTCCTCTTTGGCTAACAGGTTATTCTTGCGGAGCTGACAGGCTTGTTGGTAGGGAGGCCGAATCGGAGGCTGAGTGGGCGGTAAATACTGATACTCTTTACTAGAATCAAGCTGTTTGAGAATAAAACAAAACATGCATATCATCAGACTGGTCACATGGTCACACGTGTGATTGATTTGAAAGAAGCTGATCAGCACCTGAAGTGGATAAGTTCTGTCTGAATCAAAGGCACTAAGATCTCCACAAGCAAGGAAAGGAACTATTATTCGGTTTGGTCCTTCTAGCTGGTTAAAGTCAACATCTGGATGGAAAAAATATGCATTTAAATTGTGAGGAGTAACACATGGGCAAATACATAGACATTTACACACTAAAGTGAGCACAAATGCTATGTATAGGTGAGCACAAGATCATTTGAAAGCACTACTTTTATAGAGTATTGGAGCACGTTACCATAAGAGTGATCCAGTAAAGGGTTGGACATGTTGGGCACATAACCCTCAGGTGGAGAGTAATTCTGACACACCACAAATGCCTCTGAAGAGTGAAAACAAAACAACACTGGTTCATGTCTAAAAAGGTATAATATTGCCAAAACAATTTCACTTTCCCTCTTTTCATGAAATTCTACTCTCACCTATGCTAGAGTTGCGGCTGCTGCGTGGTTTGGCACAGGTTACAGAGCTGAAGAAGATCTTGAGCTGGGAGTACAGCAGGGTCACATCTTTTCCCCTGAAGATCTATGTAGAAGCAACACATTGAAGTTCGTGTGAGACTGAAATATAACATTTTATTGATCTCATAATCTTGCACTGACAACATAAATGCAAAAGTATGAATGACAATGGGACAGCTTACTTTTGCAACAAAGTTGCCACCTGGTTTGAGAACATGTGTGGTGATATTGAGAGCCTGTCAATATGAAAACAGAAAACCTTACATAAGGTCCAGCAAGATCAGTCTAGGAGTCATATAGTAAACAATAAAATCAAACATAAATTATTTTTACTGTTAGTATTTTCACAATACCAATTCATGGTTTTCTCTACTAATTTCAGTAGCCTACCATAGCAAAAACTATTAGAATCATTTAACCATTTTATTTATCTTTTTAAAAAATAAATTAAAAGGAGTTAATGCTATTAATAAGAAAATAAAACATTAAAATATTAGCATCATTTTTTTTCTTTTTATTGAGCATTGCATTCACACACACTCAACAATGCTCAAAACTTAAAAATTAAAAAAAAAGTTGTAAATACAAACTTTTGATGCTCTTCACAAAGTGAAGTACAGACACTTTTGACAACACCATTTACTGTATAAAAGTAATAATAAAACAATAATGGTAACACTTTACAGTAAGGATCCATTTATTATCAGTTAATGTTAACAATAAAAATACTTTTAAGGCATGCATTAATATTAGTTAAATGTTAATTTCAACATTTATTAATACATTAATAAAAATAAAAAAGTTGTATCTGTTAAATATTATTTCATGTGCCTGAGCTAACATGGACAATGAAAATGTATATTAACCAATATTAACAAAAGTTATTAAATTACTGTAACCAATGTATTGGTCATTGTTAGTTATTATTGAGTTAATCCATTAACTAACATTAACTAATGGGTCATATTGATAAGTTTTACTAAAATAATAATAATAAAGGCAAAGTATAGCAATACATACCGCCAACAGGAGCTGTGCCTGAATGTACTCATCTACATCATGAAGCCCTGTAACTATAAAGAGAAACAGATGAAAAACCTTCAATTTAGGACTTAGGTAAATCGCAAATAGTCTAGACCAGCTAGAAAGAGACATCCTATGTTCAATACAACAAAAGTTTGTTTCTCACCATCAGGGGCGCCGTCACAAACCACCAAGTCTGCAGACTGTCCTTCAAAATGTCGAATAATCTCCTGTGCTGTAGAAATCTATGGCACAATCATATAATTGGTATGGTGAAATATATCTACTTTCCTTGACTCAAAAAGAATTACTAAAGCAATCAAAATATTCACAGATTAAAAAGATTAAAAATAATAATAATTGATTAACGCTATAATTACACATTATAGAATGAAATGCTATGACTTGCTTAAAGTTCATGGTAAAAATAATATGGATGCTTTTCCTTTTTCATATATAAATTACATTTTCCAAAATGTAACATGTGTTTTGTTACCTTGCCATTACATTAAAGAAAATTGCTTAAAGAGGACCTATTATGCACTTTTTAACAAAGTCTTAATGCTTGAATTTTCAAAAATACCTTATTTTCACATATTTAACATTGTTGAAGCCCCTCCTTCCAAAAAGCGCAATGTGTGCTCTGATTGGTCAGATAGATCAGTGTGTTGTGATCGATCAACCACTTCAAGTGCGTTTTTTAGAAATGGCATAGGCTACATTCACACTGTGAGCCTTAGTGCTCAATTTGATTTATTGCTCAGATCCAATTTTTTTGTATAGCGGTTCACATTTGTTATAAATGTGGCCAATATCAGGTTTCAGTGTAAACAGATCATGGTCCTGGACTGACCCGCATGCGCAAAAGAAAAAGTAATCACGCAACAGCTGTCATGCGGAAGTAAACACAGAGGGCATTAAAGTAAGCAATCCCATGTTTATTCATAGTGTGATCTGCCGCAGAAGCCAGCGAATTTATGTGCAGGCAATATAAAAAAACTAAGACTTTAAACATTTATGATACGATCCTGCACGTTTTGCAAGTAGAGCTGTCACTGTAATACTTATGATCTCTGACACACTGTCCTTCCACTGACTACCTTTCGAAGTCTTGATAACTTCGGGGGGTATTTCAATCTTTGAAGTGACTACCTGGAGCACAGAATTGTGACGAAAGTTACTGACGTAAAACTCGCATGAATTCCGATTTGACTGTTCAGACTGAGGTCGCATTGCAAAACATCTGACCTGTATTGGGTTTATGACCACATATGTAAGAGGCCCAAATCAGAATCGAAAAGATCAGATTCTATGTGATTTGTGCTGTTCACACAGTCATGACAAAAACAGATCTGAGTCACATATAAAAAATATCGGTTTTGGGACACATTTACCTGCAGTCTGAACGTAGCCTAATGCTGCATTCACACGCTATCGGAATTATGAGTTTCCTAGGAAAAAATTGCACATGAATGCCCTCTGATGTTGTGTTTGCCGCTGGGAAGTTCAGAAATAATTTTGATACCCAAATTCCAGAGGTGGGTGTGCCATAAACTGGTGGTGGGGAGAACTACTGCTGTGACAGGTATGATTTATTCGTTTTTTTCCCCCACACCAGCTAGATCGTCTTGTCTTATTAATGTAGTGCATATTTACATATACGAGTATCCTTTTTAGGCATATCATATGTTTTATACACAGCGAAAAATAGTCCGCTTTCTGTAATTTCGGTCAAATGCAGGCTATCTGGATAGCATCATAAATGTTTATGGTTGTCAGAGAATGGGACACTAATGTTACATACTGTATCATTTTTATTTTAATACGATTTTCCCAATAAATAAGCAAGAATAAACCTAGTATCCATGATTCCTGTTCATTCCGACCACAAAGCACTTCAATGCAACAAGCTTGTAATCACGACAAGTGGGAATTATGACACTTCCGATAGCACTTGAAGACAGCATTAGTCTTGCCCATACCAAGACCAGAATGCTGTTATTTTTATATTGAATTGAAGTTTAACTGTCCTGCTACTGCACCTTGGTGATGTCTCCTTGAATTTGTGTGACACCTGGCAAAGGGGCCATGGCTTGTAGATCAACTGCCACAATCTTGACCTCTTCACTCTTGTCTTTTCCACTGAAACAAGACAGAGAAGAGTGGAAGTGACAACTAAAGCATCACAATTTTCACTGAATAGTATGTGTTGTTTACACTTTATCGTGTACTATAGACCGAGCGCATTTGCATTTCACTGACCGGAGTTTGCGGCTCAGGACTTGACTCCAGCTCCCAGGTGCGGCACACAAGTCCACGGCATGACTAACACCTGCAGGCAGGACATCCACAGTCATTTGAATATAAAAGCCTGCTTTGATGTTGTCTATATAGGCAGTTCACAAGCTTTTGAGACAGCCTGTGACTCATCCACTATCCAATGCAGACTGAAGCAAAATTAAGATCTTGCCTTTAAAAAGGTTGAACTCCTCATCCAGTTGCAGGAGTTTAAAGGCACTTCTCGCTCTCCAGCCCTCCTCCTTCGCCAGCCTGTAGTAAATATCTCGTTTGTCTTTAGAGGAACGCCCCATTGTACCTTCACTCACTTATTCTGTAGACAAATAATGACACAATTTTACTAAACCAGCCAAGTTAAATAATGAATATTAGAACAGACGCTTTAAATGCAACTGCGAACAAGTTTTTATTGTTTTTTTATTCATCACTTAAACCTAAATTAAAGTGACCTAACTCATTCTATTCTTCCTCAAAAGCTTCTTGATAGTTGTTAATGAATATTAACGCTAGCGGTTATACACAAAAACATAATGTCCATGAACGAAATATCATAAAAAGTGTATGAAAATGTAATTCCACAAAACGTACCTACATATGATTACAGCTGAATGAGCGATACCTGTTTTTGCCGCAACGTGACACTTCTTCTTCTTCTCACATTGTTGCAGTCAGATAAACAGGAAAGAACACCGACACCCACTGGAAATGAGGTACTATTACACATCATGTTTAAATTAATCGTGGTGCTTGTAGTTTATGTCCATAAACACGAATTATTACCATATATATAGTATGGTAATCACAATTTCTTGTCACCCAAAAGACCTAGATGATAGCTACTTACAGTTCTTGTTGATAGCGTGGACAGCACTCAGCACTGAACAAAGAAGGAAAGAAAATCTGAGAAAATATATATGCCTGTTTATTTTTGTAGTTGTTTTTCTATTTTCTTTTTTTATTATTATTGTATGCATAATTGTATAATGTTCAATGTTCGTATTCAGGTATTTATATATATATATATATATATATATATATATATATATATATATATATATATATATATATATATATATATATAGCTAAAAAATACCTGAATACAGGTACAATCAGGTATAAAAATATCAAATACTTTGCAAAGCTCACAGTCTTTGTAGTTTTCTTATTGAAAGAGTCTATAATCTGTCTATAGCCTAATTTAGTCAACAAAACCTTGAAGCTATTTTTTCTTATACATAAAGTTACAGTTGTGAAATTTGGTCAAAAATAAATACAATAAAAGCACTTATTTCGAATTATTGAAGCCAAAAATAGTCTTGAAGACTAAATATTTTCATGAATGAATTTCAGTATTTCACATATAGGCCTAATTGAAAAAGTACAGTGCCAAAAAGATGGCTCTATTATTATTTTTGGGCTCTATTATTATTTTCTATAGGCCTATTAAAATACTCAGCAAAATATTCAAAGACATCTAATCGAATTCATATCACACCAGTTTTAGCCAATCTGCATTGTTTGTTCCATGAAAGTAAGTTAAATTATACATTTTATTATTGTAAATAAATAAATTATTACTTTACATTTTATTTATGATTCATTCCAGTCAGACAGCTAGATGTGCAGACACAACCGTAGATTTCACATTGGACAGCTCCAGACACGTAAATGTCCGCCATCTTGGAACGGTCAACGTGTCGTCATTCACAGTAAAAATCAATGGTGCCCTAACATTGTGCAGCTTCTGGTTGTGAACCCGCCGAGATTTAAATTCCTGAAGAAATAAGATGACCTTTCACGGGTGAGGTTGAGAATGTGTTGGTTTGTATATGTATCAGCCAATATTACAGTTTTTTATACTATGTCAACTTTTAAATATTGTGTCAGCTGACGCCTTCATCTTGTTGTATTGTGTTAGTTTGGCAAAATCATCTGCTGAAGTCTATTGCAATATAAATATTCGTGCATGCGTCGAACTACGGTTGCAGAGATTCAGACACAGTCAGCTCTCTGTTGAGTGTTGACGGACCGGCTTTGACCGTTCCAATATGGTGGATCTAATAACTATCAAAGGTATCTATGTATATATATCTATGGACACAACAGTCTGCCCAGGTCCGGTTCTCGCGATGTTCCTCGAGGTTTCCGGTGTTGTGAATGTGTCTGGTAAAGATGGCGGTCAGCATCCGAGGCCGTCCTATCCGAAGTATACGGATGCGAGGTGAGATTAAACTGACTCTGCTCGGCCGCTTGACGGATGCTTCAGGATAATATGATGCAGTCTTCTTCAGCTACACTTGCCCCAAGCGTCCTTTTCTCAATGTTTTATTTTGTCTTACATAAACAGGTCGGAATGACAGTGGGGAGGAAAATGTACCGCTCGATCTCACAAGAGGTAAGTGAAATTAACCTAATGAACTCCCCACCTAGACAGCATTTTTGGGCATCATAGGTTTGTTTAGAATGTCAGCCTCGCTCGTTCCAAACCCGCCTATGATGTCCAAAACGCGTGCGGCACTAGGTTTTGAGACACAGCCTTCAAGACAACAGACATCACACACATCTATCTATCTATCTATCTATCTATCTATCTATCTATCTATCTATCTATCTATCTATCTATCTATCTATCTATCTATGCTTTTATGTATAAATACTTAATACAGAAAAAACAGATTTTGTTAGAGGTTTCTAATGTTTTTATTATTATATAAAGGTTGTATGATATGTGATATATCTCTTATTCATGTCCAGCACTGCAGGACTGTAGGGTCCAAAGGGTGTAGATAGCAAAACACAGTGTGCTGCAGAAAGCATGCAAAAATCACTTTTATATATTATGCCATTTTAATAATAATAATAATAATACGTAAGCTGTCGTTGAATTTATTGCAATAATTCTGCTGATGCTATCAGTGAACTAACAATGGGAATGCTTCTAAATAATGTATTACTACTTATTAAGTTAATGTTAATTTATAATTATAATATTACTACTAAGTTAATGTTAATTTCAACATGTATTAATGCATTATTAAAAAAATCATAAGTTTTATCTGTTAATATTATTTAATGGACATTAAATAACGTGCGCTAAAAACAATGAAGTGTTTTTTTATTTTTATTAATTAATATTAAAAAAGATTAATTAAATACTATATCAAATGTGTTGCTTTTAGTTAATGCATAACTGTTGTTAACTAAAGGGACCTTGTTGTAAACTCATTCTTTCTAATGTATTAATTCTGGTGAATTATTTCAGAAATAATTTGGCACTGTTGTTTTTGATTTATGTATCTTGTGGCATAGTAAAGTGTGATCAGCAAAGAGATGCATCATCCTATCAAGTTGTTAGTCTGTCAATTGAGCTGTCAGACATCCCTGTGAATGACACTTTATAGATCATGCTGCTTCTGGTTTCTCACCGTACAGCTTAACACACAAATCAAACTCTTAGTTGGAGATATCAGCTCAGTGTGTAGTGTACACGTATTGTTTTTTTTAATTTTTTTTATTGTGCACGCAATATCATAGTTTTTATTTAGTAATTAGATTGTTATGGGTCTGTTTGTTTGGGTTCCAATTTGAAAGGCCAAAATTAAACATTATTATGGTAATGGTATTCATTATTTGTATTGTGAAGAGTATTACTAAATATACCAAACTAACTTTGCTTGGGATTTTAGTGTTTTTGTGAGGAAAAGTAGCTCATTGTGCGTGAGAGATTGTGTGCTCTCTTTGCTGATAGGTTTACCCTGAGGCTGTTTTCCCATTTGGCCGTAGTTTCTGAGCTGAATCGAACAGTATTAATCCACTAGTTGTATTCCAGCAACACTGCACTGTCTGTTGGTTTCCATCATCAAGTCCTGCTGACATACACTACCGCTGAAAAGTTAGATTTTTTTTTCAATGTTTTTGAAAGTAGTCTCTTATGCTCTCTATGGCTGCATTTATTTGATACAATTTTTTTTGTTTTTCAGTAGCCTTTGCTCCAGTCTTCATTCTTCACAAATCATTCTAATATGCTGATTTGGTGCTCAAGAAACATTTCTTTATATTATCAGTGTTGAAAGCAGTTTCAGTGCTGCTTAATATTTTTATGAAAACGTTTACTTTGATGAATATAAAGTCCAAAATTAAAAAAAAGCGTTTAAATGTATTCAAGTAGAAATTATTTGTAACATTATAAATGTCTGTCACTTTTGATCAATTAATGCATCCTTATATGCCTGATCTAAAAGGCGGTGTGCCTGTATTTCGACAAGACCTGATTGTCACTGTTTTTGGCAACAGGGAGCCTCTCTGTGGTTGGTGATTTTTGTTTTGTCTCAGTACAGATGACTGAGCATGTATCCTGTGTGACTGCTGTCAGAAATAAGTCATGAGAAGTGCTGTGTTATTCGTATCTTTGAGTGTCTGTATTTTATGTAAGATGGTTTTACGCAATAGAAAGGAATAATCTTCGATTTATTATACTGCTTAACTAATATGAGAGAAAATCAACCACTAGAGAAAATACCGCTTTCCCATTTTTTGTTTTGTTTTTTTTTGGCTTAGTTTGGATTTTGATGGAAAAGAAATATTGAGAGTGAAATTTTTGAATACACTTGCCCTGAATGGTGGTCACTGGTCAGTCGTCTTTTTAGATATGCTTGTGACAAATGTATCAACCTGTTATTATATTAGTTATAGTTTGTTCTATCCACACTAGAACTGGTGTAGCGCAGTTTGATGGACATTTAAGTGGGTCTTGGTGCATGCTACAAGACTTCCTTACAAAACTGAGCAAAGGGTGTTATTTATGAGAAGCTGTTCATTTGTGAGATGACATGAAGTCCCACTATGTTTAGCAAACACACCATGACCTATAGTATCGTGCTAGTTTCTAGTGTTACTATACTGTGTTTGATTCCATCCCAGAAAGCAATTCTCTGCTTCCTGTGTTTGTAGCACACCGATAGTGGAAATGGTGCTGATTACTTTGATCTTGCTGTTCCAGGCAGAGCGTAATGTCTCTGTGTTCCCATCTCTGTATCCCTGATGACCTCACAGCTCTTCTGTCATTTTTTTTTCCAGACCCTTCTGAGAATATGCGAGAGATCCTCCAGAATGTGGCCAAACAACAGGGAGTCTCGAACATGCGCAAACTCGGCCACCTGAACAACTTCATCAAGGTTTGTCATCTCAAAAGTGGAACAGTAGTTTCAGTTAGGATCAGTTTTTTTTACAGAAGTTTTTTAGGGTTTATTGTATATTATTTATTCATTAGACAAATGCCTTGGCGGAGGGTGGGACTAAATATCCTCCACAACTGACTGCAAACTGGCATTCAGATCTTCCTCCATTTAGTTAGCAATGTCCAACTTCCTATGATCCAATCAATTCCCGAAGGACAAAATCCAGTGCCGCCCTACATTTTTTTTCTCACCGTTTCACAATAGAGAAGAGAAAACTATTGCAACTTTCATTTCATGTTGACTTTAACTACCTAAATCCCAACTTATCAAGAAGTTTTCTCACTCTGATACTGAAGAACATGTTTTATAGGGATATGAAAACTATACTGTATGCTGTATGGCTGGTTTTTAGGTTGTCTAAATAATTAGTTCACTATCATTAAAGGGATAGTTCACACAAAAATGAAAATTCTTAGCCTCACAAGCCAGACCCACATCAAGATGTTGGGTCTGGGAACAAGGTAACCATTGGCAGGGCTCAAACTGAGGGGCAGGATAAACGGTTGTCTATCAAACTCCCTCTGCACGCAATAGGATAGCGCTACAACCAATCAGAGCAACGAAGAAGGTGAAGCGGAGCTAGTTGATAGATTAAACTTTTGCCGTATACGGTCGGCAAAAACTCTGAACCGCTCCGAACACATCTTCCTTTTTAAAGAATGACTTCAGTGCCGTCCTTTGTTCTTTTCTCAAAGAAAAGCTTAACTCCAAGTCTTCCAGAGTCGCGACCAAAGCCGAATTCGAAAGAACGCTGTTCGCCAGCTTCTTTGTTTTTAAGTAGCACGCGGAACCCCAGCAACTCTGCCGTCTTAAGCCCGACCACCGACTCTATACACGATGTGAATGACCTGACCAGAGTTTGTTTTTTCTAGCTCGCAAGCCAACGGAGAGTTGCTAGACGCCCTGCTTGCAAATTAGATTTGCTGCCGCTAGGGTGCGTCTAGATTTCTAGGCTAGAAAATTCTGTCATCTTCACCCTCATGTCATTCCAAGCATGTGTGACTTTTTTTCTTTGGAACGTAAAGATGTTTTGAAGAATGTTGGTGACTTAGCGGTTTTGGTTCCCATTGACTTCCATAGTATGGACAAAAACACAATGGAAGTCAATTGTATTAAACGTTCTTCAACATTCTTTTGTGTTTAACAGTAGAAAGAAATACAGCTTTGGAACAACATAAGTATGAGTAAACGATGGCAGAATTTAAATCTCTTTAAATTGAAAGCTCCTAAATAATTAGGGTCCGCCAGACACATTCTTGTGTACAAAAACAGTTAAAAATATTAAAGCTAGTTTTTATATATATATATATATATATATATATATATATATATATATATATATATATATATATATATATATATATATATATATATATATATATATATATACATATACATATACATATACACACACACACACACACACATATATATATGTATGTGCATGTGTAGATAAAGTAATTGACCCCTAATTAACTAGTTGGTTTTTGGAAAAACTGCTGAAAATCTATCCCTAATGCATAGCAGCCTGTCCAATCTGGTATATCTGTTTAGTATTACAACACAGGAGTCCTGCATGTGAATACTTACTGGTGTTTGGTGAAATGGAGTAAACAGAGTACTTTATAGCTTCCGTATGTCAAGGCCTGAGGGTTTTTCTGCCCCACACTTACGGGATCTGGCCTAAAATAAAAGGATCTGAGCAGACCTGAGTAATTACCCAAATCTCAGATGCGCTCAAAGCCTCAAACTACTGAAGTTCTGTATCTGGATCAGTGTCGCATTTGAACATAAACAGGGGAAGTGCAGCAGCACAAACATAATCTTTTCCTGATCTTGCAAGCTTCTCTTTTTTTCCTGATATTGCAAGTTGCAATATTCTTATACCTGTCAGCTGCCACAGAACCAGTACAAGGCTGAAGGTGTGAGGCTGAGGATCTGTGCATGTTGTGTGGCCTGCAGCCAGCTTTGCTTGCCAGTCAAACAATGGGCTTTATATCCATAGCATTGCTATTACTTTATGTGTTTTTTACGTTCCCATGGCTGTAGAATCTATTATTTTGTTTCTAGGTGACTTGTCAGAGTTGGCAAACACTGTTTTTTCCCACGTATTTGATAACCTTCATTTGAAATCCTTGTTCATATTCACTCAGCTCATAAATTATCTGTATATTAACAGCATTGTCATATTTCAGCAGGCGTTCATGATATCCTTCAGTCTTGACAGGTTTTATCAAGTCAACCATGCTATCAGTTGAATAAATCACCTGAGGATGAAAAAATATACCCTCCGACTTTTGAGCATGAGCTTGTTTTTGCTTTGTGTGAAATACCCTGCAGTGTTCCAGCAATAATTGAAGTACTTGAGTACAAGTAGAGTCATCAATGTCTCTGTTTGTTGCCAAGCAAAATATATAAGTGCTTGTTTATGTCTCCAATACAGCTGCTCTGCAATATCGGGCACTCCGAAGAAAGGTTTGGCTTTACCTTTGAAGAAATTATCATATGGTGAGTCATAGAGAGCAAAAAAGCGTTACATTAAAGTTGTTAGCTTGGTTCAAAGGTGTTGTTCATATATTCCGAGTGGGTTGTTTTCTTTTTTCAGTTATTTTATTTAAATTATAATTTAAAAAGCAATAACTACCGTTCAAAATTTTGGGGTCAGTAACATTTCCATTGAAAGAAATTAATACTTTTATTCAGAAAAGATGCAATAAATTTATCAAAAGTGGCATTAAAGATATTTATAATTTTACAAAAGATTTCCACAAAAATATTTAGAAGCACAGCTGTTTTCAACAGTAATAAGAAATGTTTCTTGAGCAGCAAATCAGCAATCAACATCAATATATTATACTTTAATAAAAATGAGACTTCTTTCAAAAACTTAAAAAAATGTGATCTGAACCCCCAGCCCACCCCCATCAAGCTGGTTTATTTTCTTAATAAACATTCCTGTGCATGATTAATCAGGGCATGTTATATTTGTAATGTTTCATTTAAATGGAATGACTGTGCACCTCTGAAACCCCTGTGAGTCACCAAGCCTGTCTGAGCAGAGTAGTATTAAATATATAAAACATTATTTCTCAGTGAATGTTATGTTTTACTCTGAAATATGTGACATTACTCCAGCTTTAATTTGATTTTAATGCAATTTCAATGTTGTCTTTACTGTTTGACAGCCTCAGGTTAGCTCTGCTCAACGAGGCAAAGGAGGTGCGGGCAGCTGGCTTGCGTTCTCTCCGCTACCTCATCAGAGACAGTAATATCCTTCAGAAAGTACTGCGTCTCCAGGTGGATTACTTGATTGCCAGGTCTGTATGACATGTTTTAATAGCACTGTGCGCAGGACAGTAATTCGAGCAGTTTAGTTTAAGTCTGAGCCAGGGATTGTAGGATAAGGGCTAACTGTTTCCATCAAAAACAAGACTTGATGATAATATATGGTGAATTGTAGATCATCTCTTGTTAGTATCTCATTCTGTGTGTGTGTGAAAGAGAAGGAGACTTCATGTGAAGAGCTAGTCAAATCCGGTTAAGGTCATTTTGAAGCGTTGTTACTTTAAGGATGTGCTGTTTCCTCTGTATCCCGCTGTAGGTGTATTACTGAGCCTTTAGGTTTGGCTCTCTCGCTCTGTCCTGTCTGAACATATACATTTATGCATTTGGCAGACGCTTTTATCCAAAGCGACTTACATTGCATTCAAGGTACACATTTTTAAATTTTGTCAGTTCTTGCTTTCCCTTACCCATGACCTTGGCATTGCTAGCACCACGCTCTTATTATTTGAGCTACAGGAAAGCCTGTACCTCCAGCAAGTCAGATCTTGAGTAGAAAAAGGATGTGAAAAGGGTTTGAGATGCATTTCACTGTTAACTGGTTAGCATAATGCTGACTAGTGTGACCTTTTAACCTGCAGGTGCATTGACATCCAGCAGAGTAATGAGGTGGAACGCACACAAGCTCTCAGATTGGTGAGAAAGGTGAGATCTGACACTTCCTGATTTAAGTTGCGTTCATTCCATAATGAAAAAAGGAAAGCTGACCCCCTTTCTTTTTTTTTTCTTTTTTTTTCTTTTTTTTTTTTTTTTACTGAATTGATATTTGATTTGCAATCTTCATCTGAATCAGAATTTAATCAATTTGAATCAAAGGCTTCTGAATCAGAATAGTGCATTATGTTCCACTCTAAATTATGATCTAAATTATGTTCTCCCCATGTACACTGGCCTATCTGTTTAACAATGTTCAGTGTGTTGTTTTTGACATGGAAGTGTTTTACAATGATTTTCCAGATGATCACTGTGAACGCCCTGCTCTTCCCAAGCTCAGTCGCCAACTCCCTCATTGCCGTGGGCAATGATGGACCGCAGGAGCGGGACCGTATGGTTCGTGCCTGCATCGCCATTATCTGTGAACTCGGTGGGTTTGCACACTGATTAGAGAACATCCTTTAACATATCAATCTGTGAGCGCAGATGTTGACTTCATGCATGTCCGTGTTTGTGCATACAGCACTGGAGAACCCTGAGATTGTGGCCAAGAGGGGTGGTCTTAGCACCATCCTGAAGAATGTAATCGACTGTCAGCTCAGTCGAATCAATGAGGCTCTGATCACCACCATCCTGCACCTGCTCAATCACCCACATACACGGCAATATGTTCGCTCTGATGTGGAGCTAGAGGTATGGAACCGTCTTCAACAATGAGTGCGTTTACATGCAAACCAGTAAACCGATAACTCACAAATATCAGCATATTGAAATAACCAGTTTTCCCCGTTTACGTGCACACTAGTAACCTGACAACGCAAGTAAACCGCGATTACAGGACTTTATTAATAAATCAGGTTATTTCCCTGTAGTGACGTCACAACATCATTTGCGTAGCTGTACTCCATGTTATGTCAGTTGCAACATGTCAGGGGGAACTTCCAGCTCATATATTATCCTCTCATGCATTTACAGATGCAGCGTTTTGACTGAACCACTTCTACTGTATGAGAACACATTTTCTGGTTTCATGAAAGATTCTGCGTTTGTGATATTTCCTTCTTTCCTGCAAAATGCTCGCTTTGTCTGGATGCATTTTAAATCTGCACTAAGGATGCGTTCCGGTCACGTGTCACACATGCGCACTTCAATAAGCCCACAGAAAGCAGGTTAATGCGTTTACATGCTGCGCAAAATCGGAGTAAGAGGCAAAAAACTACCTGTGTCGAGCGGTTTATGCTTAAGCTGTTTATGACCGCGTTTACATGACCACTTGCATTGTCGGCTTATTAAGCATAATCTGCTTAAGAACGTGCATGTAAACGCACTTCATGAACCCATCAGAAATGTTATTTTATTTGTATATATATTTGTTTTAATCACTGTTCATTTATTATTAAAGGGTACGTTTACCCAAAAATGAAAATTGTCATTTAATTACTCACCCTTATGTTGTTCCCAACGCGCAAGACCTTCGGGACACAAATGAAGTTATTTTTGATGAAATCCGAGAGCTCTCTGACCGCTCCATAGACAGCAATGTAATTAACACTTTCAAGGTTCAGAAAGGTAGTAAAGACTAGAGCTGGGTATTGTCACAAATTTCATGATTCGATTTCAATTCGATTCAATATCGATTATTGTGGATATATATCAGATACAGTACATGGCAAATTTTCTTGAGGAAAAAAATTCTTAACTACTGCTGTAAACTATACATGGTAGTCAGTTGGTACATTACTATAATATTGAAGGTTGACCTTAACTGATTTAAATACAAACATGAATTAAACTCAAAGGATGTTTTTATAATAATAGTTATATTACTAACTGTACAATTACATAATCTTATTTCTACCCATATGTTTTTTTAAATAAACATTTAAATGGTGGCAATCATAAAAATGTGACGGATTTATTCAAACATGCATTAATATTGAAGAACATAAAAAATATAATGAATAGCCTATGTAATGTGGTGCATATATTTATCAAAATCTTTATAGAGTAAATTTTTTTTCTAGCTGACTGAATGGTTTTTCTGAGGTAAATGTGACAATACGGGACATTGTTCACAAGTTGACGTCTTTTTTTTTATTTTATTGACGTCTCTCCGCGGTTGAAACGATTGTAACCGCGGTTGAGCGGTTACATGTGACGTGATGAGGATTTCAGTCTTCATTTTCGATTTAATTTTCGGTTTATTTTGCACTGTAACTGATATTAAAGCGGAGGAGATGATCAGTTCACGTGCGTGCCGTGCTGCCGCATCTCGAGCTGAGCTGCGCTACTGTGATCTGTCACACCACATTAAACAGCGCCAAAACGCTATTTATTTTTTTACATTTCGTAATAAAATGGACGTAATTTGAAATCTGAGAATTTGTATCTTATCAAAAGTAACAAAGCACAAAGATTATTGCAATTGATTTGGATGGGAGGGGCTCTACTGAAAACAGGATAAACTAATGCAACTAATTCTTGGATTTAAGAATCGATATTGGTTCATAAAAACGAGAATAGATTATAATCGAGAAATCAATATTTTTTTTTTTACCCAGCCCTAGTAAAGACATCATTAAAATAGTCCATGTGACTCCAGTGGTTCAACCTTAATTTTATGAAGCGACGAGAATATGTTTTGTGCGCACAAACAACCAAAAATTACAACTTTAATCAACAATTTCTTCACATCTGTGCCAGTCTCCTACGCAGTTTGCGTTGGCCAGGTCCTGCGTCAGCATCACAGGCATGCGTCGTGGTGCTCACATGAACAGCATCAGCCAATGGTGTGCTGGCATAGCTTTGACGTAACTCTGAAGCGCTGGACTGTATTTACTACGTCAACAGCGTAGGAGACTAACGCAGACGTGAAGAAATTGTTGAATAAAGTCGTTATTTTTGTTTGGTTTTTGCGCACAAAAAGTATTCACATCGCTTCATAACATTAAGGTTGAACCGCTGTAGTCACATGGACTATTGTAACGATGTCTTTACTACCTTTCTGGGCCTTGAAAGTGTTAATTACATTGCTGTCTATGGAGGGGTCAGAGAGCTCTCGGATTTCATCAAAAATATCTTCATTTGTGTTACGAAGGTGAACGAAGTTTGACGGGATTGGAACGACATGAGGGGGAATAAATAATGACAATTTTCATTTTTGGGTGAACTAACCCTTTAATAATTAAATTATAATATTATAATATTGTTACTGTTTTATTTTCTTATTTCTTTATCTTTACGGTTTATATGATTATATGATTAAAGTTTAAAAGTGTTCAATTCAGCTGTATTTTTATTTTATTTTTATAGCAAATCCTGGCACCTTACACAGACTTTCACTACAGACACAATCCAGACACAGCAGAGGGTCAACTAAAGTGAGTGTGCTGTATAAAGGTCTTTCATAGTAGAATTTCCTATTGGAGAAGCAAGCATGCAACTTTTATTGGCTGCATGTATAGATGTGTGGTATTTCTCTCTACAGAGAAGACAGGGAGGCTCGATTTCTGGCCAGTAAAATGTCAATTGTTGCTTCGCTTCGCTCTTGGTCAGGTAAACGCATCTCAATATCTTTCATAGAATATGTCAAACATACAATTAGTTATTGCCAGGGCCCCATTTTTCACATTGTCTATGCTGCCATGAACTGTATGAACTAACATTTCAAGGAAGGACACTGAGGCTTTCTCTGGAATTATCATGTGCCCAGTTTTTAATCAGTACTTTATTCAGATTGATAGTGTAACAATGCATATCTTAGAATGACGCATCAAAAAAGATTACCAAAGAAGCTGGCTTATGCGTGCATGAATATTGTAATAAATCGAATGTCTTTTAAATGGAATTTCCTCATGAGTGCACCTCATTGCAGTAGGAGTTTGTTTATTGCTGCTTAGACGGAACCTGTTGTTTTGTCCCACTGTACCTCCAGGCATCATTAATCTCTGCAAGTCAGGCAACTCTGGAATCCAGTCTCTCATTGGTCTGCTGTGTATACCAAATATGGAAGTGAGGGTATGACAAAGGATATAATTATAAAGCATGCAGTACACATAGCATTCAAAACAAACAAGCAGTTCCTTTTTTTTTTCAAAAGCTACAACACTAAGTATGGTGCATAATTTGTGTTTTTAATATATTTGTGCAAGTAAAGAACAGGTGTTGATAAACAAATTTTGCTGAAGCGTAATACTTACACAAAGGCTTATTTAGTTTTCTGAGAATTGAATGCATAAAAATAATGAGATTAAAAAATAAGATTATTTCATATGATTAATCATAATTAAATATTTTGATCCCTATACTTTATAATACACTGCCAGGCCCCAAAAAAGTTGCTGTTTGGATTTAAATATGCAAATGCTTAAGAGTCAATGATTGGATCGTTATTGCAGTGATTATTATGTTTAGAGCATGAATAATTATTTTCACACATGAATCGACTCCTCTGAGTCCAGACCTTAAATTCATTGAAAGTCTTTGGGATGTGCTGGGGGAGACTTGACAGAGTGCTGGACTCTTGCATTGTCAGTACAAGCTCTTGACCAAAAATTGATGCACCTCTTGGTGGAAATAACATCATAGCATTTATTTCCATCAAGAGGTGCATCAATTTTTGGTATATCCTAGAATCCTGGAATATGGCCATAAAGTGTCTTACATGGTTGTTTTAAGAAATGAAAAGCTACACACTCCATCAATTAGAGTTAGAAGAACTGTTGCCAAACATATAACATGCTAGAAACACAATAATCACTGCAATAATGATCCATCCATTGACCCTTAAGCATTTGCATTTAAATCCAAATATGCAAATGCTTTTTTTGGGCCGAGCAGTATATAATATAATTATAGGTTTCCACTTCACATGAGGTGTACTAACATTTAAATTAATTCATCTATGTAATTACATCTTTAATTACTCTGTTTACCTTTCCCTGACATCTTAAACCTACCCATAATACTAAACTTGTCCCTAACCTTACCCGTATCCCACCTCAATAGCAGCAACACAACACTAGCAACACATACACATTTTTTTATGTAAGTACATAATAGTTAAAGCTGCAGTCTGCAAATTTTTTGGTTAAACATATCCAAAATAAATTTGAGCAAGTACACAGCAAGCCAGTATTCAAAACTATCTCCTTATCTTAGCCCAACGGTAATAATGTGTTATAATTAGAGTGGTATGGTGGATTTCCGCAGGATTCATAATGAAAGAGTCCGGTTAGTAGTAGTATCGCATGTGAGGAGCATGTTCTTCAGCGGATCATTTATAGCCTTTTCGCACAACAGATGGAGCAATTCAACTTATCATTTTGATGACGGATTGTAATCCAAAAAGGTTCAAATGACAATCATCAGTGACAAATGGAGATTCACCCATAGTCAAAAGCAAACGGTTAGACTGTACGGAAATTGAACAGGTAACGCTAATGCACGCTAAATACACGTAGTCACGCAATGCTAATGCTGTTAACATTAACCAGTTGAGAGCAAGGTATAACAATAATAATAATTTGCACGGTTTTTGTGTTATACGAGCGATCATTAGATTTAATCACCGTTGGTAGCGCAATTTATTGTAATGTTTTGTTCCCAAAAGTGGCAGACATGTTACTGTTCAGATGACATTTTCTGGTGAAAATTCTTATTTAGGTTATACTCCAAGATGTATAATCTGTGATTCTGAAGTACAGTATCCACATCGTTGCGGTGACTGACAGCAAAGCCGTGCATACTTCTCAAAACATTAGATTTATCCGCGCTGAGGAGCCGTGCCGATGCACAACTCGCGTGCAGATGTAACGCCACAAATAACTGCAGTTGCAGGTTTCAAACAGAGACGGCGACAGAGGCAAAACTTACGGACTGCAGCTTTAAGTAATTCAAAATTATAGTTAAACTGTCTCATTATTTCTGGCGTTTATTATGTATTTTTACAATGAGATGTACACAATCACATTTACCTTCATGATTACTTAGTGCCTAAGACTCATTATGAGGTGCTTTATCACAGTCTTTCACTCTCTTCTCAGCGAGGTCTGCTGGAAGTGATGTATGATATATTCAGACTCCCTTTCCGTGATGACACACGATTTTATAGAAGCTCTTCTCAGTGTGGGTGAGTGCTACCGCTGTCTGCTTGCACTGATTAACATATTCATTTCCAGACATCTACCACATCTGAAATCAACTCACTTTGACAGAAACAATCTCCTGTGTCCCCTTTCCAGACCCCAGTAGGTTTCAAGACAGCTGGAGACTGTCAGATGGCTTTGTAGCATCAGAAGCAAAAATAATACTTCCGCATAGGGCGCGGTCCAGGTAAGAGCATTTGCTGGGCTTAACTAACCCTGAAACTGAGCTAACTACTAAAGCCTCAGCAGATCAGCCTTGTATGCATGGATCTTCAAAGTCTTGACACGTGTTTGTGTTTTTTGTGTCCACCCAGACCTGATTTAATGGATAATTATCTTGCCTTGCTACTATCTGCTTTCATCCACTGTGGACTTTTAGAGGTAATATATCATTTCAAATGAAGTCATCTTTGTGAAGAAAAGAGGCTTTTAAAGCACTTGTCCATTTAAACAGTCATTATTTATTCACCCTAATGTCTTTTCAAACCCATATTACTTATTTTCTGACATTGTTCATGCTGCTCTTTTTCCATGCAATAAAAGCCCTGAAAGTAGTCCATGGGACTCTATATTGCAAGACTTCTGAAGCCATAATGTTATTTATTTTCAGGGCCTGGTTGAAGTGATCACTAGCAGTGATGATAGCATTTCAGTGCGTGCAACCATCCTCTTAGGAGAACTCCTGCATATGGTATTATACTGAAATGAATAATTGTAACAGCAAATACAGCTTAACCTCGCACTATAGCTCAGATGACCTTGAGTGATCTTCATTTTATTTTCAGGCAAACACCATTCTCCCTCACTCCCATAGTCACCACCTGCACTGCCTGCCCACACTTATGAACATGGCTGCTTCTTTTGACATTCCTCAGGAGAAAAGACTGTAAGTTAGCTGTCTTGTCCTACGTAGCCGACAGCGCAAATAGCACTGTGTCAGAGTTACGTGACTATTATTTTTGTGGTTTGATGGAGTTTGGTTTTGGTTGTTTCTTAGACGGGCAAGTGCTGCGATCAATTACTTGAAGCGATTTCATGAGAAGAAGAAACGAGGCCCCAAACCCAATAGTCTTTACTTGGACCACATTATTCGCAAATCGCTAGCTGCTCATTACTGTCGGGACCAGCACCTCAGGCCCCAGAGGGACATTTTCATCATTAAGGTGCTTGCTGATGACTGGAAGAAAGCATATTTTTTGGATATTTCAGCTTGGATGTGATCTGCATATTTGTTGTGTTCTTTAGGACACTGAGGAGGCCCTGATGATGAACCTCAGAGACAGTCAGATTCTCAATCATAAACAGAATTTGGACTGGAACTGGGTCCTGATCAGTACCATACTCAAGGTATGAGATTTTGGATTAAATTGTTGTTTTTGACTTGATGAGAGCACTTTTCTTCCTCTTGTTGATGGAATGGGTGGGGCATATCAAAGGTGTCATCCTCCTCTTTCCAGTCTTCAGTGTCACGTGGAAAAAATCAGAAATCATTCTAATATGATTTTGTGCCCAAGACACATTATTTTGGATTTGAAATATTTAAATATTGTAACAATGTAAAAGTTTTTACTGTCACATTTGATTATTTAATGCACCCTTGCTGAATAAAAGTATGAATTACTTGCAACAAAATCTCAAACCTTTACATGGTAGTGTAATATATTTTGTCAACTTGGCAAAAAGCATCACTCACATTTTCTTAACGAAATGTACAAACCCAATTCCAAAAAAGTTGGGACACTGTACAAATTGTGAATAAAAAAGGAATGCAATAATTTACAAATCTCATAAACTTATATTTTATTCACAATAGAATATAGATAACATATCAAATGTTGAAAGTGAGACATTTTGAAATGTCATGCCAAATATTGGCTCATTTTGGATTTCATGAGAGCTACACATTCCAAAAAAGTTGGGACAGGTAGTAATAAGAGGCCACAAAAAGTTTAATGCACATATAAGGAACATCTGGAGGACCAATGTGCAACTTATTAGGTCAATTGGCAACATGATTGGGTATAAAAAGAGCCTCTCAGAGTGGCAGTGTCTCTCAGAAGTCAA
The DNA here is from genome assembly GCA_018749465.1 of Paracanthobrama guichenoti. Lineage (NCBI taxonomy): Eukaryota > Metazoa > Chordata > Actinopteri > Cypriniformes > Gobionidae > Paracanthobrama > Paracanthobrama guichenoti. The sequence goes on from CM031963.1 coordinate 7,041,240, forward strand.
GATGGGCAGAGGATCACCAATTCCCCCAATGCTGCGGCCAAAAATAGTGGAGCAATATCAGAAAGGAGTTTCTCAGAGAAAAATAGTTATCATAAAAGTTATAATCATCTACAATGTATAATATCATCCAAAGATTCAGAGAATCTGGAACAATCTCTGTGCGTAAAGGTCAAGGCTGGAAAACCATACTAGACACCCGTGATCTTCGGGCCCTTAGACGGCACTGCATCACATACACATACAGAATGCTACTGTAATGGAAATCACAACATGGGCTCAGGAATACTTCCAGAAAACATTGTCGGTGAACACAATCCACCGTGCCATTCGCCGTTGCCGGCTAAAACTCTATAGGTCAAAAAAGAAGCCATATCTAAACATGATCCAGAAGCGCAGGCGTTTTCTCTGGGCCAAGGCTCATTTAAAATGGACTGTGGCAAAGTGGAAAACTGTTCTGTGGTCAGACCAATCAAAATTCGAAGTTTTTTTTGGAAAACTGAGACGCCATGTCATCTGGACTAAAGAGGACAAGGACAATCCAAGTTGTTATCAGCGCTCAGTTCAGAAGCCTGCATCTCTGATGGTATGGGGTTGCATGAGTGCGTGTGGCATGGGCAGCTTACACATCTGGAAAGGCACCATCAATGCTGAAAGGTATATCCAAGTTCTAGAACAACATATGCTCCCATCCAGACGTCGTCTCTTTCAGGGAAGACTTGCATTTTCCAACATGACGATGCCAGACCACATACTGCATCAATTACAACATCATGGCTGCGTAGAAGAAGGATCCGGGTACTGAAATGGCCAGCCTGCAGTCCAGATCTTTCACCCATAGAAAACATTTGCCGCATCATAAAGAGGAAGATGCCACAAAGAAGACCTAAGACAGTTGAGCAACTAGAAGCCTGTATTAGACAAGAATGGGACAACATTCCTGTTCCTAAACTTGAGCAACTTGTCTCCTCAGTCCCCAGACGTTTGCAGACTGTTATAAAAAGAAGAGGGGATGCCACACAGTGGGAAACATGGCCTTGTCCCAACTTTTTTGAAATGTGTTGATGCCATGAAATTTAAAATCAACTTATTTTTCCCTTAAAATTATACATTTTCTCAGTTTAAACATTTGATATGTCATCTATGTTGTATTCTGAATAAAATATTGAAATTTGAAACTTCCACATCATTGCATTCTGTTTTTATTCACAATTTGTACAGTGTCCCAACTTTTTTGGAATCGGGTTTGTAAAAATCTAGTTGTGCAGTGTGGTATCTCTTCTAATTTGTTTCTAATTATGCTGCAGTGGCCAAATGTCAGCCTTCGAAACAACAAAGATGAACAGATGCACAAGTAAGCAGAGTTTTGTTTTTCTATTCTTAGAAATACTTCTTTTTTGTCTTTTGTCCACCACTCATTGCTGTAAATCCTACACTTTCTTACTCAGGTTTGTGCGAAGGCTGCTGTTCTTCTACAAGCCTAGCAGCAAGCTGTATGCTGGCCTGGAGCTGGACCACAGCAAGGCCAGACAATTAACGGTGGTGGGCTGTCAATTCATTGAGTTCCTGCTGGAGTCAGAAGAAGTGAGAAAAAAATTTTTTGAAGAATTGAGCCTGTTATTTTTTTTATCACCCATTATTTACTCATTATCATGTTGTTCCATAGCTATATATCTTTCTTCCTTCCAATTTCTCCTTTTGTGTTTCACATAAGAAAGAATGATATGATGATAGATGACAGAATTTTGAGTTATTCCTTTAAATTCACGTTCATTTTCCACATTGGTGTCTTCTCAGGATGGGCAGGTGTATCTTGAGGACCTGGTGAAGGACATTGTGCAATGGCTGTCCTCATCCTCTGGGCTGAAACCAGATCGTAGTCTGCAGAGCAATGGTCTCCTCACCACCGCTAGCCAGCACTACTTCCTCTTCCTCGGCGCCCTCTCAGCCCACCCGCAGGGTGTTAAGATGCTTGAGAAGTGCAGTGTCTTCCAATGGTTAGTCTAGGACTTTCCAGTAAACTAGGGATACACAATATATTGGTACCTGCCTTATATTAGCCTTTTTGAAATAACCTTCTTCTTTATGTGTTTTGACAGCCTGCTGAACTTGTGCTCCCTGAAGAACCAGGACCATCTTCTGAAGCTGATCATTTCCACACTGGACTACAGTCGGGATGGTTTAGCACGTGTCATCCTCTCAAAAATCCTCACTGCTGCCACTGACGTAAGAAACAGACCTACTACCCTTTGAACCTTTGAGCACATTTGTCTTAGTGCCATACATTTCCACCCAGCTGTGCTTAGCAAAGCATGCTGGTAAAAGCAGTCCCCTATGGATCAGTAATATAATTCTTGAACGTTTTGGCACAGAACTGCCGGCTGTACGCCACCAAACATCTGCGGGTGTTACTCCGAGCTAATGTAGAGTTCTTCAGCAACTGGGGTATTGAACTGCTGGTGACTCAGCTACATGACCGTAACAAGGCCATCTCGGTGGAAGCTTTGGACATACTGGATGAGGCCTGCGAGGACAAGGTGAAGTCAATTAACTCATAAGGGCATAAGAGTGGATGTTACATCTTGGCAGAAAGTTGAGTTTAACTGAAGCTGATCTAAGTCAAATGATAAAATGTTTGTTGGTGTTGGAAACACAATATTTGTCTGTTGTGCCAGAGTAGCTTTGCTCCAGAAATCTGTCAAATCAGAGATCTGTAAACATCCACATATAAAACAAGTTATGTGGCAGAGTATCAGTGATGGAGAGTCATATCATGACTTGTGAATACATGTCTGTTATCATGACTCTTGTTTTCTTATGATCACGTTATCTTAGGCAAACCTACATGCTCTGATTCAGATGAAGCCAGCACTAACTCACCTGGGAGATAAGGGTGTGCTGTTGCTGCTACGGTAATGCTCAGATATTCCCTGTGTAACTACTCCATATAACCCAGAGGTCTGACTTTAAAGGTGCACTACATATTTGTTCAGTATAAAAGATGCACACCTAAATAGAATTTTTCAGAGAAGTATGAAAAACTCAGTTTGTTTTTGTTTCCTAGGGAAATAAAACGCAATCCCTCAGAAATTATTGTAATATCCTGTTTTGGTACTCAAGAAATATTTATTTGAAATAGAAAATGTGTAACATAAATGCCAAGACTGTTGCTTTTGATCAAATCAAAGCATCCTTGTTGAAAAAAACCCCAAACAAACTTGCATACCATATAGTGCCCGGCATTCTGAGATCACATGAGCAGCCCTGTCTGGCCATTCAAGTTAATTATTGTATTGTTACGAATATAAGACGGCCCCCCTTTTTCAAGATGTACCTTTAGGAAAAGGCTTTTTGAAGACCAAATCTTGTATTTTATAAAGAAAATGCCTTTAAATTTTTGTATTGAAAGTATGGTGAATACTAGTAAAATGTACAAACGATCTCATTTAAACACTTTAACACTTTTTAAAACATAAACTTTTTTTGGTAAGTCTTGCTTTTTAAAATCACGTACGTTGGAAGTTTGGTCCCGTCAGCAAGGCAGGCAAACATGACAGTCGCGCGGCTCTTAGACGGTAAGCTTTGACTGTTGTACTTTTTGCGCTCGCGATAACATTACACTCGTTTTACGTGTATTTGGCGCCACCTATTGTTGTGGGTGTATTATTGACATGTAAAAGTCTAGACCCTGAATGTATGACGAACCAGTTTTTTCAGATGTATTTCTAAGAAAAAAACATTGTCTTATATTCGGTACAATACGGTAACAAAATATCTCTAACAAAGATAAACTAACATCTTTGACCAAACACTCAGAGATTTTAAAGAAATTCCTGAAAACAGCGTTGGTAAATGCATTATATATTGTATTGTTCCATCTTTTGAGGCCCGTGTATAAATATGGATGTTTAATTGGCTCACAGTAAAATTGAAAAGGGTTTATTTTGCTTAAGAAACAAACGGCTTCTTTTCATCTGATGATGTTGCATCCGTTTCCAGGTTCTTGTCCATTCCAAAGGGGTTCTCCTATCTAAATGAAAGGGGATATGTCACTAAACAGCTGGAAAAGTGGCAGAAGGTACTGTATCTTTACCATTATTCTGCACTGTGGAAAGTGTGTGGAATTGTTTTAGATGCACCAAAAAGTTATATTCTACACGTTATTTATTATTTGTCCATAGATTTATAGTGTACAAGCTTACTGTACCCATTCTATGAAATAATTAGTATTCCCCTGTAGGAATGCAACCTCAAGTATGTGGACCTTATAGAGGAACAGCTAAATGAAGCACTCACTACTTACCGTAAACCAGTGGATGGAGATAACTATGTACGACGGAGCAACCAAAGGTTTTCCTTGGAACTTTATCCTTTTTAATTTATTAGTAGTTCATATCATGATTTGAAAGGGTGTCATCTATAACTTCTTTCTAAAATATTTTTCTTACAGGTTACAAAGACCAAATGTTTTTCTTCCTGTGCATTTGTATGGGCAACTTGTGCATGATAAGACAGGCTGTCATTTGCTGGAAGCTCAGGTATGTAGGTCTTTTAAATGATTTATGGCAGGTTCTGATGGTGACTGACACATTTCTTCATATAATGCCTCTTTTCTCTTTCTGGCAGAATGTAGTTGCAGATCTGAGCTACACAGTGCGCTGCCCAGTGCTGGACAATTGGGAGGGCATCAAACAGCTTAAAGCTGCTCTTTGGGCCCTGGTGAGCTGCTGTGTGTGTGTTTATGTGGTCCTGGTAACCCCATGTTGTGGGGAACACATAGATTTATTACATTTATAATGTATAAAAATCATTACATCTATGGAAAGTACTCATAAAACTTGGAATGTGTGTGTGGGGGTGTGTGGTGTGTGTGAGCGAGAGACAGAGGTTTTGGTATTTGTCTTGTGAGAATTTGACATGTTGAAGCTTGATTTCAATACTGTCTTTTTGGTAATATTTGTCAGTTGCATTAGTAATATTAAACTCAAAATATTTATATTTTAATACTTTTTAATATTAAACTATATTAATATTACTTTTTAATATTAATTAAACGCACTCTGTTTACTTCAAGGGAAACATTGGCACGTCTAACTGGGGACTGAACCTCTTACAGGAAGAGAATGTGATTCCAGATATCGTTGCTCTTGCTCACGACTGTGAGGTTCTGTCTATTAGGGGGTATGTATTCTTGATTTACAGGATCTGTCTGGCTGCATCAAGAATGATGCACGAATTGATTGTGGAGATGATGCATTTCTCAATGTATGTGTGGTTCCAGTTATCAGAAGTGAAACTACAAAATAAGACACTGGCATTGCAACAATCCCACTTGTGATTATGCAATAAAGTGAAGCTATTGCACAGCTTACCCAGCTGGGTGACTAGATCTGAGGTGACCGAAAGTTAACAATGAACCCTTGCAGACACTTCCATAGTTTCAAAATGACTTTCTCCGAAACCATCATGAGGTTTTTTTTGGGGGAGTGTATGTGGGGGGTGGATTGACTCATTGAATTGTGTCATTCTTCCTCACCTACTATTTGGCAATCTTGCATTATTTTGTTTTTGTACACCCTCTAATCTTTGCTTAGTCTTTTTTTTTTTTTTCTTTTTTTGTCTTACTCACAATCTTTGCCTTCTTTCTCTCAGGACGTGTCTTTATGTTCTGGGACTCATTTCTAAAACTAAGCAGGGCTGTGAGCTGCTCAAACTGCAGGGTTGGGATGCAGTCAGGCACAATCGCAGACAACTTTGGCCTGTAGTGCCAGATGAGGTGGAGCAGCACCAGAACCTACAGCAGCAGCAGCAACAACAGCAGCAACAACCCCTCATCCACCTGTCATCAGCGCCCAGCACCCTTAGCCTGAACTCTGAATCCACCAGTTCTAGACACAACAGCGAGAGTGACTCCACTCAGCCTAGTGAGTGCCGCTCCCATCCACTCATCCATGACTGATAGTCTTTAGTGCAACACTGTGGTTTAGGGTTGAGGTCATTCTTACCACCTTTCAGATGGGCTCTATATCTGCTTATTTCAAGCATGTTTATCTCATATTTATCATTAGTATTAGTTTAGAATCTATTATGCTGTTAAGATGTCTTTAAACATGATTTCATTTTTAGATTTTTATTTAGTCTTTATTTCAACTATATTTATTTATTAATATAGTTTAAAGTGCCCCTATTATGCTATTTTAAAGGTTCCTAATTTTCTCCTACAACAGGTTTACATGCATCCAAGGTCAAAAAAAGTTTAATTTTCTCAAAATACATTGCGCATCACCACATTTTCCAATGATTCTCCAACGACTCAAATGAATCAGTCTCTCTAAATCCTTCCTTTCCGAGAGCCTACTCTGCTCTCTCCAGATGGCCCAGTCTGTTGTGCTAAACTCCCATTACATAACTGAACTTCACCTCTGGAGGGTTCCTCAGTCCTCAGCGATTTTACACAATGTAAAAACAGTAACAATTGCGTCAATTTATTCATATCAATCCGGGCGTGACTCCGATGGTGAAACATTTGAAGAACCAATTATTTAACTCGAAACTCCAATGCAAGCACGACTTGAGCAGGATGTTTTTTTAAAGTAATGCACTACTCGCTTTGAGGTACATTATGATATGCTGCAACTGTAATTCCTCACCATCAGCATTAACAAGAGTATGTTCATCAACAAACCCATGTGTATATTTCTAATTTATTACGGCGAACATGTGGGAACTGTATCAATAACAGCGCATACATTAGCCGAGCACTAACATGAATGACTGATAAAACATAATTGTTTGTAAAAACAAATCTTGCTCCATCCTTTATCTTTACTCAAAGTAGTAAGAACGACAGACAATCTGCATTAATAGACACAGTTTTAGGTAATAGTGGCCCACAGCTGCTTAGCAGATGTATTTCAGTAAGACCGTAATAACATACTGTCGGTTAGTGAGTTAGTCGGTTAGCCGGAAACTTACACAGTATAAAACACAAAACTATACATTTTGAACACCCAGTAGAAAATATATACATCAGTAATTATTCATACTTACAGGTTGTGATTCTGAGGAGCAAACTGGTCCAAATAAATTGTCCCATCAATAATGAGTACTGTCCCATCTTTTTGGACAAGCAAGCGTTCTCAAATCTCGGGGGTTAGGGTTAGGAAAATCTGCAAAAGGAAATTTGCAAATTTCCTAACCTTAACTCCGAGATTTGAGAAGCAGTCGTCAGTACAATGACATGTTTGAGGGTGGGTCAAGTTGTTTGCGGACAGACAACGTACAACATAGGCGGGCATTATGCAAATGTCTTATCTAGTGAACTGTAACCTAGTGGGATTCGAATTACAGACGACTCCTTTAGGCAATTCAGAGCCGATTCTTTCTTTTAAGAGACAGTAACTTTTATTTATTGTGCATTTTCGACTTCGAAGATTTACATTCACTAACAGCTCTACACACTGCATGAAAGGGAATATTCGAAAAACCATAGTAGGGGCACTTAAATGTATCAAAACAGTATAGCACATAGTACACATGGTGTTTACCTTGCACCAATAATGCTTTGCGATCATTTGTTCTACAAAATTGAGATGCTTCTTCCTTCCTGTTCTTGCCTTAAGGGCAAAGCAGTTTCATTTCTTTCACATGTATTATTTCATTTGACACGGACTGAAACAAGATTTGCTGACACTTTTAGTCCACTTAACTTTAAATGGTTAGAAATATCTTTAAAGACATTCCCAGAATTGTAGGCGTCAACTAATTATTACTACTTTTCTCAATTGCACTTTCTTAATATGCCAGATTGAGCTATAAAAGGTATCTTTCCTACTTAATGGAATGGTTGAGCCTACATTTATACACAGAGGTGCTCTAGACCCATCTTAGTAAGGCTTACAAATCATTATCTACCCTCAGACTGGTTTTAGATGACTAAGAACACAGCCAGTAATTCTGACTCGCATAGAAACTGGTAAAGGGGAGAAGTTCAGGCTTATTTCACCCATACTGTAAAAAAAACCACACACTGTACTTGTGCTGGCACATATGCTATTTAGTGGTTAGTGGTAAAATTTCCAAAATGACTTCTTTTTTCAGGCATGTACATCCTGGATGATAAGTTGGAAAGCTCTGAGCTTTCAGAGGACCAGCCACTGTACTTCAGGCCAAAACTCCTAAAGGACCGCAGCCCCTTCACCATATTGGCCTCCAGCCGACTTGTCCGAAACCGCTTCCTCATCTCCCTCTCTGGAAAGAAAGTCCGCAGTACCAGTGACCCCAAAGGCACTGGCAGCAGCAGTAAACTCCATGGCGAGACCACGCTAGGAGGCCTCAGGAGGATACGCACAGTCACAGAGCCCTCTATATTCTCTCCAGGTCAGGGAGATGTCTTCAGCCCTGTATTTACCGATGGGCATCTGCCGAAAAGCCCAAGCATTAGTCTGGAGACCTCTTTTGTGGGCAGCAAGACTTCTGACACTCAAGGCAGTACATCTAGTATTGGGGAGCCGGAGGTACATCAGAACAGAACTGCAGAACGGAGCTCAGGGGTTGGAGATGCCCACCGAGAGCAGACCAGTCGTGAAAGGCTGGCTGGTGATGGATCAACCTCTGGGGGCGGGGCTCAGTTTAAAAGCCGTAGCCAGAGTTTCAACACGGACACGACCACCAGCGGCATCAGCTCCATGAGTTCCAGCCCATCCCGAGAGACAGTGGGTGGTGTGGATTCTTCCACCATTGACACAGACTGCGTTAGCCTCAATACGGTCATTAGCACTCAAACTATCAAAACACTTAACTCTCTCACGCCCCAGTCAAACCACTTGTCCTTATCTAAATCGAACTCCGTACTGCTGATGCCACCGGGTTCTTCTCATACTTTACCCCGTAGGGCTCAGTCTCTTAAATCGCCCTCTGTCACGACCATTTCAAGCCTGACTGACTGTAGCTTCATGTACACCAGCCCTCGGGATGCACTAGGCTACGCTACCCTCAAACGACTCCAGCAACAGCGCATCCACCCCTCCCTTTCCCATAGCGAGGCGCTCTCCTCGCCTGCCAAAGACGTGCTCTTCACCGATGCCATCACCATGAAAACTGGCAGCCTGGACTCCAGACTCACACCACGCAGGTAAAGCAGATGGACGCAGAGATGTTATGAAACTTTTTTCCCTTTCCTGTCATTACGTCACCTTTCTTTTACTGTTACTTTCGCTTAAAATTTTACACATTACACCAATTATGTCACAAAACATTCACAGAATTCATCCACAGATGTTATCGTCCTGCTCCAAAGATTTCCTGATGTGATGACTCAAAAAGTAATTAGGACTAAAGACATTACAGTGGAAGTCCATTTTTTTAGATTTCTATTGTTCTTTTTTGTGATGCGGCTGTGAAGGATATTAGCCTGATAGGATGATAATGTTCTAGAAATATTAGTATTAATCAGACAAGAAATATAGAATTCCCCATTAATGTTGTTGTGTTACCATCCATGTAATAGGGAAATGGCACCCCAAAAGCCCCTTTAAAATCACTGCTCCCCTCTGGAAATAATGTGGTCTGTTTCTGATGGTCCCTCTCAGGTATACTAAAAAGCGCTTCAGATGTCTGGGCCAAGGTTCAAGCAAGCCCCATCGCAGATCACTGCTGCCACGGTGCGTGGACCATCCCCAGGGCTAATGTTCCTCTCTTTCTGTTTGAGCGTCCACTATTAAGCCTGGTTTATACTCGCCGCATCCATGAGTTTGCTTTGCGCACACCAGAAATTGTTATGTAGTTTGCCAAAGTTGGTTTTGACTTTGCTAGACCCCATTTTGCGTCGTGTTGTGCATGCCATTTTTTGAAACTTGAGTGAACAGTGCATGCATTCAACAATGAACAACTTTAAGGCAACATTTGCTAGATAAATACGGAAAGAATTTATAACATCCTATACTGTGTATATATACATTTAATAAGAGTATATATGGATTTAAGCATTTGTATATGCGTTTATGTGGATTTACCTACACTACCTGTAAAATTTTGTACATTTAGTGTAGATGTGTTAAATATACCGTAGGCATATTTTTTCTATTGGATACTGAATCCAATAATGACCAATACCTTAATGTTTTTATTATTCAGTCCCATTAGAACATAACTGGTTTTGCAAGAGATAATAAACTTGTATAAATTGCAGAACCGTTATGTGTTCCTTAACATGTTTTTAGAGCTTTTATACAAAAATTGTTACTTAAAGGAAGGTTATAAATGTTGTATCTTTGAAATAAAAATCTGAAACATATATATATATATATATATTTAAATCCTCAATATACATTTCCACATCCTTCTAAAAACAATCTTTAAATCTTTCCAAGAAATGGTTGACATAAAAACAAAACCTAGATTGTTTGACTACATGGTCTGACATTGTTCAGCCAAACTAATACTACGCTACTTTTTCTGATGGTTTAGAGGATTTTTTTTTTTCTCCAATATGCACCCTGTGGTTTCAGTGACTGTGTTGACTATAAACCCCTCTGAAGTGTGCATGCAGTCAGTGGACAGTTGCGGTGCAAGGCAAAAGTATAAACAAGGCTTTAAATGCAAAAACCCTGGCCTTTTTGGCTTCTTTTTCGTCGTACTTTGCCCCCTTTTTCCATTTTCATATTAGCACTCCCACAAGCCCATACCTTAACCCGATTCACTTCAACCATGACTCCTCAGTCCTTGAAATGACCTTCCCACAGTAGGACAAAGTAAACTCTGTTCATTCCTCATTGATTGTAGTTCTTAAAAAGACTTTCTAACCTATGCCCTATCTCCATTGTCACAGAATGCCCTCAAGTAGTTTTCTGATGTGATCCGACAGATTTCCACACTAGTCGCATTCCTGCATTTGTTCCAAAAAGCATGTAGAAGTTTTTGACTATAGTACTTGCATGATGCAGCTAATGACAAACAGCTGCTCACTTTCTGAAATGTGAATACAATTCACCAACCTGTTCCCACATTGAAAACCTACCAATCATCTGCTGCAAGACTGCATTATTGCAGTATCAGCACAAAGTTTCCAAACCTCCTTTCTCCGTTTTCTCTGCCAATGATGTGCTTCTTCCAAACGGTTCTCTCTAACTTCTTCCCTTCTGTATGAGTGCAGGTTTCTCAAGGCTCTGAGTTTTGCATCCCTGGATAAAGAGGATCTTCTGAGCCCTATCAGTCAGACCTCCTTGCAGCGCTCCTCCTCAGTGCGCTCCATGGTGTCCAGTGCCACATATGGCAACTCTGATGACTACATTGGCCTTGCTTTGCCAATGGACATCAACAGCATGTTCCAGGTTACTAACTACTCTATGATCCTGTTTACACCTGGTACTAGAATCCATCTCTGGTTATCTAATCCCAGTTTTTCTACTGGGGCAGATTGCTGTTTACACCTGGTATTGACATGCCTATTTAATGTCTTGCTCATCCTAGAAGGAGGTTAATGTACAAAAATACAGTTCTGAAAACTTGTATCTGAAACTTGTTTTCCTTGTTTTTGGTTGCTACCTAGATTAAAGACATACCATACTTCCAGAAGAGGACGAGTCCACCGTCAGAAGACCGATCGGCAAAGTTCTTCTCGGGAGATGCAGATGGTAAAGACAAGAATGGTTATGTTATTTGTTCAGCTCCTTATCAGTCTGCATACTAATCCCATAGTGTTAGTGCCTCACTGTTCTTTCACTGACTTAATGCTGTTCTTTTCCAAGGTTCCGGTGATGGATCCAGGCATTCTGTTCTGCGCACTCAGCTTAGTATCACAGAGCTTATTGCAGTGAGCCGTACGGACCAGCAGCAGCTGCTGGGTGCAGAGGAGACTGGCCTGCAGGAGCACAACGAGGAAAACTGCCTTTACTGTGCAGGGCTGTGTGTGCTTGGCTGCAATTCAAACACTCCCACACAAAGCCGCACAGGTAAGTTGCTGGTTTTATGTTCCTGGGCCCGGTTGCATGAAAGCCCTTAAGTTAAGAAAACCCTTCAGTTATAAGGGTACCCTAAGTTAATGGTTCTCAACTCTGTCCTGGGGACCCCCCACCACTGCACATTTTGCTTGTTTCCCTCATCAGACACACCTGATCCAACTCATCAGCTCATTAGTCGAGACTGCAAGACCCGAAGTGGGTCTGTCTGAGAACCACTGCCCTAAGTGAAACATGGACGAATGCAAGAAAAATATTAAGTTAACTTTAAGGCCCTGATCGGACAGAACTTGTTTTTCAGGTTTAAAACACGAGGTGCACCGCACTTGCTTTTTTTTTGGTTGACATTTTTTAATTTAGAAAAGAGCAGTGTGCCATGTTTTTTTTTATGTTGCTAGGCAACCCCTGGATCAGCTGTCCTGTCAGTTGATTATTTATTTTTTTCAACTTCATGCACTCAGAGCGCCCCTGCAAAAACACGAGGCACCTGGGGCGCATAAACATTGCGCAAAATGCTCACTGCCAATAGAAAGCAATTTAAAAAGGCGCCTCTCACTGAAAAAAACAATCAAACTGGCTGATTGGGGCCTAAGGCTGTCATTAAGTATTTCCCTTAATTGCTTGAGAGTTCCCTTAAGTTCTGTTATGCATTGCAACTAAGTCCTTAGTAACCATTTAACCCTAAAAAAATGAAGGGATCAAAACAGGTCCCTTAAGTTATCTGCTGAACTCAAACGCAATGGATGATTTTTATGTTAATTGAGGACAATGAAACCAAACCCAGTTTGGCCCAGTTTGGTTTAGATGTAGTTTCCAGTACTGTAAAGCTGGTTAGTAGACAGGACTAGGCTTCGAACTGCATCTAGGACACCGAACGCGTCATTCAGTGAATCTAATCACCAAACAGGCAAAGTGGCATTGATGCGCGAATACAATAACAACGATTTGGACAAATATAATGTAATTTAATGGAAAACTATGCGAGTGGCACGGCAGGTTTTGAGCATCGTTTAGTAAATGTTAAAAAACATTAAAAGTCAGTGGTCCATTATGTTCTGTTTATTGTGTGAGATTTCGTAACTGTAGCAACCGCTTCTCTATTGCCGTGTTTTGCCAGAAGCTGTTGTGAAATGCTTGGGTTAAGGTGACAGTTAAGATGTTTGTTGCAACACTTTTAAAGAAATACCTTGCCTCAGGGATTTTTTTCCCCCCTCACGGATACCTTTAAGTCAAACTATTCACAACCCCATTTTAGACTATCCTGATGCTCCATTCTCGGAATGGTGTAACCAGTCCATACACAACCTGGAAGTCATGCCACAGTCCAAGTACTCAGGAGTGTCAGGCTGCAGCGACGCTGTCTCTCAGGGCTCTGGTGGAAGCACACGCAGCACAGAGCTTGTTCTTGGTGAGGAATTCTTGCAAAAGCCAAAGGAGAAATTCAATCCCAAGTGTTTTGTATTGTACAGCTTGGGTTTCATGCACATTTGCCTGTGCATGCTGTATTTCTGCCAGGTGTGAAAAACATTCCAGAGGATGCTCCAGCCTGCCGCATTCTCCTGAGGAAGGAGGTGCTTCGGCTGGTCATCAACCTGAGCTCCTCAGTGGGGACTAAAGGGAATGAAACTGGACTCCTCACGTAAGGAGACAATTTCCACAAGGATTTCAATTTAACAAATGCTTTCCTTATTAATTTCCCAACAAAGGTTTCATTAAATATCGCTTTAACCGTTTGGCTGAACATTATTTGATTTAATCCTTTTGACTATTTTCATGAGGTGAAGTGAAATCTTTCTTGGGGAAAATGGAGAGAAAAGTACAGCTTTTTTTTTTCTTCTCTGTTCTCTCTCAAATGAACTTGTTTACCTTGCAGAATCAAGGAAAAGTTTCCTTATGCATTTGATGACATCTGCCTGTATTCTGAAGTTTCTTACTTGCTGGCTCATTGCATGTTCAGACTGGCTTCACGACGCTTCATTCAGGAACTCTTCCAAGATGTTCAGTTCATTCCGGTAATGAAACATTTGTCACATTAGCCCAAAAAGTTTTTCTAACACTAAACTGAGGAAAGGTTCCAGAATAATATGTTATTGGTAATGTAGGTGATTTCTATTATGAATTGTCTTTCAGTTCTAGAATTAGTTAAAGCTGAGGTGTGTAATTTCTGTGCTTTTTTTTTTTATTTGTAGATGTACGAGGAGGCCGAGAGCATTCTGTCAATGCCCAAGAAGTCTACCACAGTAGATCTTCCATCAGAGCCGTGATCCTCCAGATGTTTTTCAGACAATTCTCTTCCCTGAGCAGCAAGCTGTCAATCCATTTCCTTGGCCTGGCCATGCGCTTCAGATTAATATACGCAATAACAGACTAGGGCTATGGGACAGACGTGGGTGGATTGAGAGAGTCCCCTGGGATGTTTCCACTGAGAGAAAGAGCGGTATGTTAAGAGAACTTTTTATCTGAACAAATACACTCTACGCAGATGCTCTGTGGACATCTATTGGATGTTGTAACCAAAAAATCCTTGTGACGGACCGTTATGAGCTGTATAGCATTGAATGAAAAGTGAAGCACGCAAATATTTGAACTGAGTCGATGCAAATTGTATTTCAAATGCAAGTGATCAAAATCATTCAAGACTCTCTAGGAAGTTTATTAACTTCCATCAGTTCCGTTCAGTCAATATTGTCATTTTTTAAGGGCCTATGCGTCTTGCATGTAAAAGCATTTTTTCCCTGAGCGGATCCCTTAACACTACAACATTCCGGCTGTTTTTCTTTGAAATTCTTTGTTACTAATTCTGGTTGTCTAAAGAATATGAAGAAGTGGCTTTCACAACCAGGCTAAATAAACGCGCTGCTTTAGTCTTGGTGTGATTTGCTATGTAAGACAATCATCATTAAGTAATAATAATGAGAAACTGCCAGTTTCTATTTCCCTTTTGTACCTGACTCATGAGAAGGTTGTTTCTGCTTATTTGAACCAATTCTTATCTCAACGTAGCACATAGCAATCCCTGAGTAAATGTATGTAACATGTATTTGATGGTGATGTTACACAATCATGCAGTAGTGGCTGTACTGTATTATTGTGTAACTTTTGTTAACTGACCTCTGAAACATCATCCAAAAAAAAATCTGACATTTGAACAAGTAAGATATTTATTTATTTATTGACTTATTTATTGTTTGGTCCAAGCAGGTTCGCTGTCCTTTTCACATCATTTTGGCGCATTAGCCAGGATAAAACTCTCTGTGTATTAATTATGTCTGACAGTCAATGTACATGTAGACAATGGGCTCAAAAGAGGACGTTAAAGTGCTTCTCACCGTTATCTTGAGTGATTATAATATTGCTACCAGAAAATTCCCTCTTTCTGCAGAGAAAAGCATTAGTTATTGAAGCATTAACAAAACTAAGACTCGCCAAACATATTTCACAAAATTTGTTATGAAAAATACTTTTGTACTATGCTCTCATTGGGATTGCTATTAATGCTTTTTAATCTGAATGTGGTCAGGAGATTTTGAACGGGTAATGAACATTCAGTTGTATTTGGTCGAAATTTGAGGTTTTTGAAAAAATATTGATGCTGATCTGGTTTAATATGGGAACAAGATGTCTTTAGGGTTTGGATGCATTTAGTTTAAAATTGCATAAAAAAATGACCAAAAATGGTTATATCCCCATTTGTAAGTATAAATTTGAGGTTCATATTTAAGTTATTTCTATGCAATGTGCCTGGTAATTCTATATGCATAATTGACTTACTGAAGATAGGATGATCAATTAATTCTCTTGGCTGGACCATTTGTTATTTAGGCAGCTTTAATTATTTTGCCTTAATTATATTAGCTTTAACCCTATTATAATTAATGAATTTACCCTGTTTTCTTGTTATATTTATTATAGAAACTAATAAATCTGCCTTTACCTGCCTTGGCTTTTGAATAAGCATCAGGTTTCAACATCCATTATTTTTTTGCATTGTGAAAACTAAGTCCGATATGGCCAGCAATACTAGTAGTTTCTTTTTAGGCTTCTGGAGAAAGCTTTTAAGTGCATGAGCGTTCTAATCCTATCTGCAGTATAATGAATAGAAATAAAAGAAATATGAGTGCTACCAATGAGCAACAGATTAACTATTGAGTGGTATATGTATGATGCTGTTTAAGCTAAATAACAGGTTTTATACTAGCTGGACATTGGACAATAATAACAAAATATTACAAAATACATCTGGAATCTGCCCCTAATATATTCTGATTAGTCAAGTCATTAGTATCAGAATGTGTGGTGAAAATATCCCAGAATGCCTGATTCTTTGTGGGGGTTTCCCACTGTGTTAAATCATGTTTTGTTATTTTCGTGCTGCTTTTTTTTTTCTTTCCACTAGGGGTGTTGTGACCGGAAGCCAGTGTTAAATTGTTTTTTAAAAGAATTTTGAATTGGTAATGTACTGGTGTTCATAAAACCTTTGAAATAATAACAAAAGTGTCAGTTATCGCAAAGATAACAATTGTATTTGTGGAACAAGTTCCAAGTATTTTAAGCGGTTGTTTTCTCCATCACTAATGTAAAAGAAATGCATTTTAAATGTACATTTGCTCATTGTACAACTAAAACTAATTGCACCTTTCAGTGATTTTCTTTTCTTTTAAGTGCACTCATGATTTTGCGGTGCTCTATATGAAATTCAAGAATTAATGAAATCGCAGAGACTGATGCAAGAAGTGTTATTTATATTTTTCCTGAAAGGAAAACATTTAAAACTGTTGTACATACAAATATTTCTGTAATTATGAGCTATAATTTAATGTGTTTGGGGGCATTGGCTATGGGTCTTGATAATCTAATGGAAGGGATGCATCCATGATCAAATAAACCTCCATTTTCTTGATTCATTTCTCAAGTGTTTCTTCCATGTGTTCCTTGGAAAAGGTTTTTTATTATTTCAGTCCAAATCAGTAGGCTAAGCCTAAATTATTTGCTAATATACAAACTGCAGAATTCCAGAGAAAGGTTTCCGCTGCTTTCCACAGAACAGCCCCTCATTGTTCACCCTCCCTTACTTGACGTTGCCCGTTTTTTTTTTTGTTGTTGTTTTTTTTTTATAAATCTACTGTCATCTACTAATAACAATGTAGTATTCTTATCTCTTTTAACCATTTACCTTATGTAAAGCATGCTTACGATGTGAAATGGGTAATTTAAGTGTGGCTATTATGTCTGGTGGTGGATGGATACTCTCACTGGAGGTAGGTATATCGATTTTAGAGTCTAAAATCTTCGGCACTAGGGAATAGTTTTAACGTTCAGTTGTTAGGGGTTAGTAAACGTGTTTTTCTAGATTCCCTGTGAAATGACGCTTGTAACTTCCGATAACGCTTCCTGAGATCCTCCCACTGCGTTATAATGTTCTCACGCGTCTGCTCGTGTAGCCTACTCCGAGTGAACTTTATTCCTCCTTAAAAACAGTTTGACTTTTTGGATGGAAATGTAAGGAAAACGTCAGCCGATTCTTCCGCCTACAGTGAGATTAGGTGAGTTTATTCTTGTTATTCATGTAACTGCTCGTGAAGAGGCTTTCTGTTCTCACTAACTTGAATCAATTCTCCTATGATATATGTAAGTTGACCATGTTAACTAGTTGAATGTGTTTTGTCGTACATGATTATTACTGAAAAGCTTCAGACGAAGAGATGAGTATGCTGTCGGAGTGATGGTTGTCTTTGCTTAACTCATGCGATTAGTTCTATTTTGTTTGATGTAGGCTATATTCTTTATATAACCCATTGGATCTGTACCATATTCAGTTCTTTCAAAAATATGACTAAAATGATTAATTATTAATATTATTAATAAGTTTTAAAATCTTCCTGTATAAAAAAAAAAAAAAAGCAGACATGGTCCTGACCTCATCTTTAAAGAATGATTAACCTTAGTCCTAATGAGTTCATATGGATTTTTACACAACAAAGCAATTTACCAACTTCTAAACACATCTGACTTCTCACCAGAGTGCAAAAAATTACGTTTCGATATTTTGTCATGGCGTCTGAAATCCTCCAGATGAGAAAGCAAAAGTATATAAAGAAAAATCTGTGATTTGAAAAATGTACATTTTTTTAAAATTAATATATTAAGTGATCTTGCAGGGATCTGTTCTTTGCCATTTTTGTGTGCATTAATTGAAGCGTTCGTATTAAGTCACAACTATGTAAAGCACATGAAATTAACGTTGCTGGTGTGTCTTGATCATAGATTTGGCAATAATATAAAAAATGTATATACTTGATGTATCGGACATGCATTTGTGCAGACAGAAGCCTATTCAGCCCTATTACTGTTACTAATTTTCATAGCTGCAGATCATAACTGATGATAGTCTCATCTACAACAGACACTGAGCATCTAGCTTTCCAGTAGTAAATAATACATGTACTCCATATTGCTTCTCTTAATGGCCTAATGAATTATATGTTTAAATAGATTATTTATTCATTGCATTTCTGGTGTTTTTATATTTTATGCCAGTGTAAATTAAGTGTCAACGAGTGTCTTCGTCAAAATATACAGTAGGTTATATGAAGATACTATTTGTACCACACAAATGATTTGGAGGGTTAATGTCCAAATAACAAAAATCGTAAAAAATAAAAAAAGAAACCGGTTGGATCTGTGGTGTAGTGGGTATTTTGCACATACTCATGGGAATGCAGGTTTGAGTCTGTGCTGAATCATGTCCTGATGTCTCCCTCCACTTTACTAGCTCCTAAATGTCCTGTAAATTAAAACCCATTAGGGAAGATTGTTTATTTTCATTTTTTTATACCTTATTAGAAGATGTTTTTCAGCCACTGTTAATTGATTAGAGGCATTTTGTTTCCTTTAGCAGATCTGATTGCTAATGGGGACACTAGTGAGCCATTCTATTATGTCAGTCTGGCTTTTGTGTGCTTTGCTTTCTTCTCTGATTTGCCAAACGCAACAGGATGGTGAGTCTTGAATGCATTAAACCACTATCACTAAACTCTTAATAATACAGTACCATTTTATTTCAATCGTTATTTGAGACCTTTAATAGAAGAATTTTCAAATTCTGTATCAACAGAGCATCCACTTTCTCTAAAAGTGTATGCAGAAGACACATCTGAAAATGGTGCATGGGTGTTGAACGTTGAATGGAGAGATAGTTTTGCTGAAAAGAATGAACCCAGGAAAGTCAGCTATGATGTGGAGATTTTTCATACTGAAACTATGATAAATGTTCACAATGTAAGTGGATCTTTTGTGATTCTTTGCAATGGAAGATATGTCTAAGGTAATTTTTTTTCAAAAATGTGTGAAATAACTGTTTAGGAAACTATACATGTGACGCCAGACAATACAACCTATCATCACTGGAAATGGACCTCACCTATACCACTGCAGTGCACGTCCCATTCGGTAAAACTTAGGCGTCGAGATCAAAACCACACTGGTGAATGGACACCCTTATCCTTGTACAAAGGTTTGTAGCCACAGGTTGTTCTCATACTGCATGTGCATATTATGCAAAAGAGAAGAACAACTGAACAACAAACTGAACTGTTTTACCTATAAAATGACAGGACAAGATATGAATGCCAGAGAAATGATTGTCTATCCTCGCAATCAATTTTTCACGGTTGGGAGTAACATCACATTTTGTTGCATCTTGAAGACCGTTCCATTGGTCAATTCTACATTTCTAATCCCCATCAGCAACAGGACGTACATCTCAAAACCAGTTCACTTTCACAGCCCTTCTGATTCAACTTCAGACATACATTGTGATGATAATAGTGGAAAATCTACAGGCTCTTCAGTATTTATTGGCTGTAAGTGTAAACATCCTATTCAATATTTCATTTAAATGCTACTCATTCATTGTGAATTGTTTTACAGAGAGTTGGACAGTTAGACTTTGTTTTCCATTAGGTGAGGATTAGTCAGAGTTTATTTGGATATGTTTTGCCTATATATGGGATTATGGCCACAATCTGGGCGCATTTTAACTGATTTTGCACCTTGGATAAATCGTTAAAACTGACTTTTTGTTGTTTTTAAATTAAACTCCCCAGTAATACTTATTGTATAACTTGCATTCATAACATTTTGAACAAAATTATACCATTGTATAATGCTTATACCAGATCATTAGTTACAGTAAACGTAAACTAACAGTCATACAATTCAAAAGTCTCTAATGATCACCAAGGCTGCTCAAAAATACAATAAAACAGTAATATTGTGAAATATTATTGCAATTTAAAATAACTGTTTTCTAGGTTAATATATTTTAAAATGCTATTTATTCCTGTGACGGCACAGCTGAATTTTCAGTCACATCATCCTTCAGAAATCATTGTAATATGCTGATTTAGTGCTGAACAAACATTTCTTATTATTATCACAGCTGAAAACAAGTTTAATACTTTTTAATATTTTTGTGGAAAAGATAATATTCATACTACTTTTATGAACAGAAATTTCAAAAGATCAGCATTTATTTGAAATAGAAATATTTTATGGTCACTTGATTAATTTAATTGAATAAAAGTATTAATTTCTTAAAAAAAAAAAAAAAAAAAACACACTGGCCCCAAACTTTTGAACTGTAGTCTATACCAGATTTGTTAATTGACTTTTAAGTTGTGTCCTTGTCTTTAAATGTTTCATTTCACTGGCTGCTGCAGATCCTCCAGATGACCAGAATCTTGCATGTATGACACGGGATCTCAGCTCTGTGGAGTGTCACTGGGAACGTGGTCGAAGAACATACCTGGAAATTACTAATAAAACAATCTACACGCTTAATGGAAGGTAACCACACAGCCGACAATGTTATCCTTTTTAATGTACAGTGCATGCATGCATGGTTACGCTTATCGTATGATTCATATTGAATGAAGTCTTCACTGATTCAAAGTGTTTTGTATTTGTCAGAGTTTGTGATTTCGATAAATGTGTCCTGCTTGGGATGCCAAAGCAGGTGACAAACTGGACTCTGATTGCCAAAAATGCCCTTGGTGTGAAGACTCTCACTGATACAGCTGACCCCACACATCGAGGTAAAACAGATTATTTACTTTAATATTGATGAGTCTCTTAGAATACTGCATGGCCACAGCTTTTATTTGTGAAATTAATTTTCTGTTTCCTCTTGCACAGTATGGTTGAAAGCACCCAGTACACTATCCCATGTTGCTTATGCAAGAAATGTCACTCTTCTGTGGAGTTGGGACGTGGAAAGTTATAAGTCATTCCCGATCATTTGTCATTTGAACGGAATCAATTACAATGTTGGTGTCAAAATGTATATCTGTTTTAGCTCTGCTGTTTAACTTGCAAGGCCTTGCATTCTCACAAATGTCCACACATTTTCTTCTTTCACAAAGAAAAACTTCAGTGGAGAGGGACTTTCATCAATTGACCTTGTCCATCTGCAGCCCTTTACTAATTACACAGTTAAAGTGAGATGTGGGTCTAATGAGCACTTCTACAAATGGAGTGAGGAGAGAGAAATTACTTTCTCCACTAAAGAGGACAGTAAGTATACAAAGAATTAACCTATTAGAAAATATAATCATTCATTTATACAGCAATGAGCACTGGAAAAAATTAAGAGACCACATAACATTGATTTCTCAATGTTAAGTGATCTCTTCATTTTTTCCAGAGCTGTATATATGATTTTGTTTTTATAGTTCTACACAATTTTGTGAGTCTGACTTTTATACAACACTTCAATATGTAAGAAGTTCATATTGAGTAACTTACAGTGTAGAGACAGCTGACATTTTACATATGTAATTACAGTCATTTACATGTAATTTACAGATGCAATTACATGCAGCTAATTTAAAAATGTAAGTAGAATGTAAAAACATGTATGTACACAATAAGTGCATTGTATCAAATGATTCATTAAAATGTTAGTACATAGTAGTTAAGGCCATCTAATATAAAGTGGGTTCTTTAAGTTAAAGCAAACTAATAATTAAACTGAGTGTTTTTCAGAAAAGCACAATTGTGTAATTTGCTGTGGCTACGAAAGTTCACGTTGGTGGAGAAAAAATTGACTAACTAAAATGTAAGTTGTGTCTACACTGTAAGTTACTCAATATGAACTTCTTACATATTGAAGTGGTGTATAAAAGTCAGACTCACAAAATTGTGTAGAACTATAAAAACAAAATCATATAAACAGCTCTGGAAAAAAAGGTCACTGCTGACCCTTCCCTTACACCTAACCCTACACTTAAACTGACCCATACCATCACACCTGCTCTTAACTTTACCCTTAAACTGACCCATACCATCACACCTGCTCCTAACTGACCCATACCATCACACCTGCTCCTAACTTTACCCTTAAACTGACCCACACCACCATACCTGTCCCTAACTTTACCCTTAAACTGACCCACACCACCACACCTGTCCTTAACTTTACCCTTAAACTGACCCACACCACCACACCTGTCCCTAACTTTTTACCCCACCACACCTGTCCCTAAACTGACCCATACCACCACACCTGTCCCTAACTTTACCCTTAAACTGACCCATACCACCACACCTGTCCCTAACTTTACCCTTAAACTGACCCATACCACCACACCTGTCCCTAACTTTACCCTTAAACTGACCCATACCACCACACCTGTCCCTAACTTTACCCTTAAACTGACCCATACCACCACACCTGTCCCTAACTTTTACCCTTAAACTGACCCATACCACCACACCTGTCCCTAACTTTACCCTTAAACTTACCCACACCACCACACCTGTCCCTAACTTTACCCTTAAACTGACCCATACCACCACACCTGTCCCTAACCTTACCCTTAAACTGACCCATACCACCACACCTGTCCCTAACTTTACCCTTAAACTGACCCATACCACCACACCTGTCCCTAACTTTACCCTTAAACTGACCCACACCACCACACCTGTCCCTAACCCTTAAACTGACCCATAAACTGACCCATACCACCACACCTGTCCCTAACCTTTACCCTTAAACTGACCCACACCACCACACCTGTCCCTAACTTTACCCTTAAACCACACCTGTGCCTAACTTTACCCTTAAACTGACCCATACCACCACACCTGTCCCTAACTTTACCCTTAAACTTACCCACACCACCACACCTGTCCCTAACTTTACCCGTATCCCACCTTAATATTAGCAAAAGTGTTTTCAATACTATATGAACACAATAAGTACATTGTACTTATTTTTGATGTAAGTACATAGTAGTTAAGGCCACCTAATATAAAGTGGGGCCAAATTAAAATTACCCCATGATTTACTCACCCTCACGACATCCTAAGTGTACATTGCTTTCTTCTCTCTTATAAACACAATCAGAGTTATATTAATAAATATCTTGATGTTTCCAAGCAAATAAGTGCATCCATCCATTATAAACCTAGGGGAGAGGAGAGTGGGGCATAACCTAACACTTTCTGACTTTCACAGTTTGTGTAAATCCATTTGGGGTTCAGAGTATTTATTTTCCCCCACATTAATTGCACACGTCTAGTACAATTATGTGGTTTTGTTTCATTAATACCGTGTATACTTTTTTTTTTATTTACCCCGAAAGAATGGAAGTGAAATGTGACAACATGCCCCATAGGTGGGGAACACTGTAACATGTGAGGGGCACGATGTAACATCACCAAATGACAGCTTATGTTACCTGATCTAATCAAAAGAATATCCAAAACAAACTAAAATATTTTGTCAATAAAATGCAATTATTAACTTTTTCAAATAAAATAATGCCATTTTTTAATCATTAAAAATAAAACATTTTGAGTTTGACAACAAAACATCGTTAAATACCCAATAATAGGGTATACAGCATAGTTAAAAACATAATAATAATGAATAATTGCTGAACATTGACTCTGTTATTGACTATCAGACTCTCTCTTACTGACTATTTAATAAGATTAAAATAATATCAGATTCGTCTTATTGTAAATAAACACAAAAACAGAGACTTAAGAAATTTACTTTTGCTATGGTTAAATAAATGTTCAGTCATATCTTCCAAATATTTTTTAATTTTGACGCAATTTTTCTCTAAATAATGTTGATATGGCAACTAGTAAATACACTAAGTTTCGGCATATGTGGAAAGTGTTAAACCATGTGTGTTACAACTAACCCTGTGTTAGGTTGTGCCCCGCGCTCCCCTACTCCATGCGGCTCCAAAGGATTAAAAATGTCCTTCTGAAGCAAATTGATGGGTTTGTGTAAGAAAAATATCCATATTTAACACGTTGTTATAAAGTAAAATATCTAGCTTCCAGCAGACTGCCTTCTGTATTCAACTTACGGAAAAAAACGTAACTGACGCGATGTATTATGTAGAATGTAGCGTAAGCGTTTTGAATATAACTCCAATTGTGTTCATCAGTAAGAAGAAAGTCATATAGCCCTAGGGTGGCTTGAGGGTGAATAAATCATGGGGTAATTTTCATTTTAAAGTGAACTGCTCTTTTAAATTTCAGGATAAATTGAAAAGTATTTGAACTAGTTGGGTGAGTGAGTCAATGACTGCCACTCGGCCAATCAAATATGAGGAATCATACTAATAATCTCTCTTCAGTTCCAGAAGCAGTAGATGTTTGGATTCACTATTTTGAACCAAATACATCTGTTCTGTGGAAGGTAAGTGCAGTTTATAGTATTTGGCACTGTTGTCTTTAGCTTTAGCTTTGCATTTTGTTGCTACAATCAAACAAATAAAAATAATCTTTTTAATGTTTTAAAGGCCCTAACTAAACAACAAAGCCATGGGATAATTGAGCAATATGAAATTACCATAGGCAATACGACAATAATCCCAAAAAATCAAAAGACGTTGCTGTGCTACATAAACACTGGGAATGAAACAAATGATCAAACCATCACAGTCTCTGCAAGAAACTCTGCTGGTCTTTCTCCTCCTTCTACGATCATCATCCCCGGTTATCCAGGTGAGCATTCAAAGTATATTCAAAAGGCTGGTTAAATGGGTTGAAAAGGCTGTGTTTAAATTA
Source organism: Paracanthobrama guichenoti (assembly GCA_018749465.1). Lineage (NCBI taxonomy): Eukaryota > Metazoa > Chordata > Actinopteri > Cypriniformes > Gobionidae > Paracanthobrama > Paracanthobrama guichenoti. The sequence goes on from CM031963.1 coordinate 7,066,289, forward strand.
ATGAAGTTTTAACATACTCTTCACAGACAATGAAGCCAATGTAAGCAAAATCAGTAATCATACTGGTGGCTTTGAAATTGTTTGGGACAAATACTTCAATGCCACTTGTGGCTATGTTGTTGAATGGTTTTCAACCAACAATAAGTCACAATGTGCTGTAGAATGGACGAAGATCCCAGAATGTGACCCTGCAGCCAGTTGCTCCTGGAAACATGGTCAGTTGGGAGCATAAAGAGGAGTCATTTGACTCACTCCTGATCTGTTGTTGTTTTTATACAGAATTTGAGCACATTTGTAATTGTTCATCAATGATAAAGAGCTGTAACATCTGGTTATGTTCAGAAAAACTGTTAAAATTCTAATTCTATTAAAAATAAGATTTCTTTGCACAACTGTTAGTGGACAAAATATTTCAGTCATTCTATCTCTCACAGGTACTTTTGAGGCAGGAGTGAAATATACTATCTCGGTCTATGCCTGCACTGATTATAAACCAGTGCTTCTGCAGAGGCATGTGGGATATGCTAAAGAGCAACGTAAGCAGTCAAGATTCAGTATTTAATAACCTGTGATGGATTGTTAGACTTTAATTATTTACTTATTTTTTTATGTTATTTTTAGGGCAATGTCTTTGACAATTTTACAACTCCATGCTCTTAAAGGGATAGCTCATCCAAAAGTGAAAATTACCTCATGATTTTCTCACCCTCAAGCCATCCTAGGTGTATAGACCAATACAATCGGAGTTATATTAAAAAAAATATCCTGGCTTTTCCAAGCTTTATAGTGGCAGTAATGGTAGACCAAAATTAAAAAAAGTGCATCCATCCATTATAGAAGTAATCCACACGGCTCCTGGGGGTTAATAAAGGCCTTCTGAAGTGATTTGACGCCTTCTGGACCGCCTTCTGTATTCAACTTACGAAAAAAAGCGCAACTGGCGTAACTATGACGTTGGATGTAGTGTAAGCATTTTGAACTGCGAGAGGCGTTACACTTTCTGCACAAGTTGAATACAGAAGGTGATCAGATGCGGTAGCTACATATTTTACTTTATAAAGATTTAAATATAGATATTTTTCTTACACAAACCCATCAATTCGCTTCAGGAGGCCTTTATTAACCCCCTGGAGCCATGTGGATTACTTTTATAATGGATGGATGCACTTTTTTGAGCTTCAAATTTTGGGCTGCCATTCATTGCCATTATAAAGCTTGGAAGAGCCGGGATATGTTTTAATATAACTGTATTCAGACTATTCATCTGAAAGAAGAATGTCATATACACCTTGGATGGCTTGAGGGTGAGTAAATCATGGAGTAAATTTTAACTAGCCCTTAAAAATAAAGGTTCCAAAAGGGGGTTTCACAGCAATTCCATAGAAGAACCATTTTTGGTTCCCTAAAGAACCTTTAATTTCTTAAAGAACCAGTTTTTACTTGGTGTAAAGAACATTTATCTAAAAATCTAAAGAAACATCTGTGGAATGGAAAGGTTCCATGGATGTTAAAGTTTCTTAATGGAACCATAGATGTCAATAAAGAACCTGTCTTTTTAAGAGTGTACTTTTAAAATGCAGGAAAGCTTTTACTGTTTTGCTTACATTTTTATCATGTTTACCTCACATTGTCTTTCTTATTGTCCTTTCTGATACTTCTGTTCTCAGGACCATCGGGGACAGTTCAGAACCTGAAAAGTAATCAGCATGGCAAAAAGCTTGAACTTTACTGGGATGAAGTGCCCTTAGAACAGCAAAACGGCGTCATTCTGGGATACAAGGTCATAACGTTTCGTTCTGATTCCAAAACGTATGTTGACACAGCATTGACAAAAGGTGGGTTCACTCCTAATAAGCATCCACTTTGTTTCCCCACCTTAAAAGATGATTATGCATTACAAATGAATATATTTTATGTTTCCATTTTAGATCCTAAAGCTCATTTGACCTTAGATCCTGGCATCTACACCTTCAATGTTAGTGCCTTTACATCTAGAGGAGATGGTGATAACGCTACACTCAGAGTGGAGGTGAAAAATGAAAGTATGATATTTAATTGAAACCATTGATTTTTAATTATATCTAGTAAGCAAATATTAAGAGCATTGATGAATATGATAACATTGTGACAAATTCTTCATAGCTGGCCAGATTATTGCGACCACTGTTATGGGTTGCAGTGCAGCAACTCTTATCTTCATTATCATAACAGTCCTTTGCTTCAGGAAGAAAAAATGGTATGGAAGATTCTCTAGAATTACATCATACATTTATAAAAACCCAGTATTTTCTATAGATTTCCAATTTTTCAACTGCAATCTAAATGTCACTCCTTCAGGTTAAAGAAATTATTGTATCCAGATATTCCTGAACCAAAACTTGCAGGGAAATGGAATACAAAGGTGAGCCATCAGTGTTGATTATAATTTTCCTGACAGATCTGCATGTAGCATGTGGGTCAAAAGCCAAAAATGGGTTGCAGGTGTGCTCACAATGTGTCTGGGACAAGAGGGAATAAACTTTGCATCCCAATACTGCAACAAGCTATATACATGTCATCTGCAACAAACTATATACAGTCATCATAGAAAAATAAATATGCTTAACTTCTTTTTTGGTTTTGTTTGACATCAAAGGCTGTGCGCCAATTAGTCATATTCCAACATGGACAGGTTGCATGACATGACCTTAAGCTCAAAAACTGTGCACGGTCAAATAAATTATGACCCAGACAACATTCAATATGGGTTCACTTGCAATACAAATACTTGTTTTTGATACATTATTGGCTTAATAAATAGGCTAAATAATCATCAAATGTTGGAATGTCATTTTGTTTCGCTACTGTATTGCTTGGCCTTAATCTTAATTTTACTTTATCTTTAACTGTGGCATACCAGTTAAAAATAATTGTCCTAAGAATTTATGGTCAACAAATGTGTTACTGTTTGCAGGGCATTTATTGTACCCAGATGACTGAGGGTTATATGAAGTGTGAGATCCAAGAGGTCTACAGTTCGGAGCATTCTGCCATGGCAGAAAGTCAGCATGGCCTCATCAACTCCGACTCCACGGTGTTTCCTGCACAACATTCCTACCAGAATACGTGTAAATCTCCAGTTGATTTCTCACACTATCCTCCTCCATGGCCCTGTGCTGAAAAGCTTCTCTCAGTTATTGAAAACCCTTCTTATGATTTGGCCTTTCCAGAACCAGTCAATGTTGCCCAGATATCTGAGCTTACTCTGGAAATGCAGGATAGTTACCTCCCTGCTCCTAACTTTGTTCATAAAAATGATGTTAAAGACTCCTCCGGCTACAAGCCCCAATCAGCTTAGTCTACAAATGTAGATACAATAGATAACCTCAGTGTTGTGCTATATAATGCACACCATGTATATGTGAATTATGCCTGTTTAAGTACCAGTGAATTAATGCTATATATAAGTTACTGTACTGCTTTCTCAACACTAGCTCTTGTAAAATTTGTAATGAAAATGCAGTTCTGTGCACTTTGATGAAATAAAGCTGTGACCTTCTGTAGAACTGCCTCTGTAAATTTGCATTGTATTGCACTTATTTACTGTAGGCTATGTTTATCTATATTACACACTCTTTCAATGTACACTCACCTAAAGGATTATTAGGAACACTTGTTGTATTTCTCATTAATGCAGTTATCTAATCAACCAATCACATGGCAGTTGCTTCAATGCATTTAGGGGTGTGGTCCTGGTCAAGACAATCTCCTGAACTCCAAACTGAATGTCAGAATGGGAAAGAAAGGTGATTTAAGCAATTTTGAGCGTGGCATGGTTGTTGGTGCCAGACGGGCCGGTCTGAGTATTTCACAATCTGCTCAGTTACTGGGATTTTCACGCACAACCATTTCTAGGGTTTACAAAGAATGGTGTGAAAAGGGAAAAACATCCAGTATGTGGCAGTCCTGTGGGCAAAAATACCTTGTTGATGCTAGAGGTCAGAGGAGAATGGGCCAACTGATTCAAGCTGATAGAAGAGCAACTTGACTGAAATAACCACTCGTTACAACCGGAGTATGCAGCAAAGCATTTGTGAAGCCACAACACGCACAACCTTGAGGCGGATGGGCTACAACAGCAGAAGACCCCACTGGGTACCACTCATCTCCACTATAAATAGGAAAAAGAGGCTACAATTTGCACGAGCTCACCAAAATTGGACAGTTGAAGACTGGAAAAATGTTGCCTGGTCTGATGAGTCTCGATTTCTGTTGAGACATCCAGATGGTAGAGTCAGAATTTGGCATAAACAGAATGAGAACATGGATCCATCATGCCTTGTTACCACTGTGCAGGCTGGTGGTGGTGGTGTAATGGTGTGGGGGATGTTTTCTTGGCACACTTTAGGCCCCTTAGTGCCAATTGGGCATCATTTAAATGCCACGGCCTACCTGAGCATTGTTTCTGACCATGTCCATCCCTTTATGACCACCATGTACCCATTCTCTGATGGCTACTTCCAGCAGGATAATGCACCATGTCACAAAGCTTGAATCATTTCAAATTGGTTTCTTGAACATGACAATGAGTTCACTGTACTAAAATGGCCCCCATAGTCACCAGATCTCAACCCAATAGAGCATCTTTGGGATGTGGTGGAACGGGAGCTTCATGCCCTGGATGTGCATCCCACAAATCTCCATCAACTGCAAGATGCTATCCTATCAATATGGGCCAACATTTCTAAAGAATGCTTTCAGCACCTTGTTGAATCAATGCCACGTAGAATTAAGGCAGTTCTGAAGGCGAAAGGGGGTCAAACACAGTATTAGTATGGGGTTCCTAATAATCCTTTAGGTGAGTGTATAGCTGTTATACGTTATGTTGTTATTATCCTCTGCTCATAATATCTATTTAAACGGGATAATGGTTTAACGTCTACTGTAGAAGTGAGTTAAGTGCTGCAATTGGATCAGTCAAATTCGCAAATACATCATGCAACGGTTCATCTCAGAATCATCTCAGAAGTATGATTCATTCATGAACTTTTGCATTCTAAAGGCATGACCCCCCTCCCCATTAAGCGCAAACCTTGCCCTGCATCAACTCACACTCTAAAAAATGCTGGGTTAAAAACAACCCAAGTTGGGTTGAAAATTGACTAACCCAGCTTTTTTTAAGCAAACATTTAACCCAACCGCTGGGTTAAAACAACCCATTTACTGGGTTAAAACAACCCGATCACTGGGTTAGTCCTTTTCAACCCAACTTGGGTTGTTTTTAACCCAGCATTTTTAACCCAGCAATCACACAGTCAAGTGTCAACAAAAGTTCATACTTTAGTTCAGAGTTAGGAATTAAATCCTTTAGGATTCAGTTCAGAGTGATCTATAGATCCAATTCTATACTAATAGATTAATATTTATTTCATTGTTTTGTTGGCAATCAGCATCTAAATTAAATATTTAGAGTTTTTACTATTGGTCTCGACTTTTAGAATAAACAAGGAATGGAAATCTCTGAAATGCAGTGTAGTAGAAAATCAAATATATTTTAGAATGAAGTAAAAATTCCCCCAAAATTAAAATGTTATGAAGTAAAGCTAGCCTACTTAAAAATGTGTGAGTGAAATGACTTTGTTACTGTTTACCATTGCTTTTGACAATCAAATGATACAGCATTTAAAAGATAAGTAACAAATCAGTTCTTTTGGGCCATTTATCTAATGGCAATTTATCATAAACAGATCTTCTTTTTTGTTTCAGAGGGCACCTTGTTGAATCAATGCCACGTAGAATTAAGGCAGTTCTGAAGGCGAAAGGGGTCAAACACAGTATTAGTATGGTGTTCCTAATAATGCTTTAGGTGAGTGTATATGTGTGACCCATTTGAATTTAACCCATGACCTTGATGGCGCTAACATTATGCTCCAATAGACTAGAGCAATAGTTCCCTCTTGTGGACTGAAGACTTTCAACTTTGAGTTTTCATTTGATTGGTATGACAAATATTTTCCAAAAAAAAAAAAAAATGAAAGTAATGCAAATTTACTTAAATTGATGATAATAATAATAATAACAACAACAGCATATAGCGTAATTGACAAATAAAAATGAAAAGGATTATGTTACAAAAAATGGAAAAAGAAGTGATGGGAAAACAAAATAATTAGGAAGAGGAACAATAGCAAAACTGATGGAAACACATGCCTTATTTATGCCTAAACACTTTATGTATTAATGCAAATTTAACACAAGAAATAAACAGCACAATTATTCCTACATTCACCTATCAAGTACAATGGAAAGCACATATATTAGAAATGAAAAAGGAATAACAACTAGGTATACTATTAATCTAACAGAAGAAACAATGAAGGGTGAAAGGGAGAGCTTTGGTACACAAGCAATCATGACAATATATTAAGAATGAATGCCAAACATGGTAAATATGTTGTTTTGATTATTAAATATATTGTCTTTTTATTAATATACATTGATATTGTACTTAAATTTATTTCTTGCTTAAAGTGTGGTTTACATTTTGTGTATTTATATTTATGAATGTTAAACTTCCTGGTAACAAGTTAATGCAGAAACTTGTGTTGCCCCTATCTTTGTCATTATTAAAATAAAATAAAATCAAACAAAAAAATCGACATTCTGTACAATTATTAACTACTCCAAAAAGACTGAACAATTCCAAAATAAATGAATTATAGCTTTTACAAAGCTCCACAAAAAGAACAGGATGTCAATGTAATTATTATTATTAATTTATTTTTAAAATGTTTGACAGGTTTTAATGTTTTATAAGCTATGCTTATAACATTTCTTTATGGGCGTGAATAGTTATCCGAAGGCGTTGCCACAATGAAACGTTTCCCTTTTGACTGACAAGCAGAACAACCAATAGAATATCAACGTTTATACAAGTTGACCAATGTAAACAGTTGTGGGCGGGAGTTTTAAATTCCCGGTCATTGAGCCGCTGTTTTCAGTTGTTCGAGCTCAGTAACGAGTAACGACCAGATTTCAGAACATGCGCTAGCTAAATTAGCATAGAAAAGATATTAATCTGCTTTCTGTTTTTTCCATTCATTTCATCGACGTTATAAATGTAGTTTTTAGTCGTACAGCTCGTCCCTGCTTAAAGCATTTCCACCAATAACGGGTATGTTGCTAATGTGCTAGTTGTGTGTAACGTTAGACTAAGAGGCATCTATCGTAACATGAACTTATGCACATTTATCATTCTCTGTAGTCGCATGTTCCTCTGTCGTCTCCAAACCATGATGTATGATGTATTTATTATTACTGCGATTGATTTTATAGTGTTATTGTGCGACTAGCCCTGCGTTGGCAGTCTATTGTCAAATCTTTAGGGTTAGCAAGAGTCCTCCATCATTTTAGCTGACATGCTGAGTTGTTTAATAGTTTGCAAATTAATTCATGAATAAATAAGGTTACAACCCCTATTTACCAACGATACAAAGAAATTCAGTCAAGTGTAAAGATATAAGAGTGTCATTCATTGAAATGTTTCATGACCTAAATCCTGCCTGTCATGGCTGTGAAGTTGACATTTGTAATGGACAGGTCGGTGTATTTGACATGGACAGCACTAAAATAATGAATCCAGAACATCTTAATGAAAATTGTTATAATAAATGTTTTCATTTAATAAGTAGACTATCTATCTATCTATCCATCTATCCATCCATCCATCCATCCATCTATCTATATCTAGTTATCTATCTGTCTGTGACATGGCTGTAGTCAAGAAATTCTAATCAGAGCATTATGAAGACCTGAAATGACCATGTGCAATGATTCCTTTAGGCTGTCTTTGGCAAGAAATGGAGGTTGGCAGTGGCACAGTTGTGCAGGAAGAAATGAAATTTCGGGGGACTGAATTTGCTGTCAAGGTCGAGTTGGCTGAGCGGTTACTAATCGTAGAGATTTCAGATGTTGTTACAGCGGACCAGTGGAGAGGAGAGTTCGATCCTGCCTGTAAGTTAAGCTTTTAAAACTAATATTTTGTGTTTGCTTGCTTGAAATGTTGTTTTATGTCATAACATTTATTTTTCTTTCTGTAATTAGATATTGAGGATCTGACCCGGAAAACTGGGAATTTTAAACAGTTTCCAGTATTCTGTAGCATGCTTGAGTCTGCCGTCAACAAGGTGGGTCCATAAAATAAAAAAAAAATGCACAAAAAATTGTGATTATATCAATATGATAGTAAAATAAAAAGTGATTATTTCATAGCAGTAATATTACTAAATAAAAATACTAAACAAAATACAAAACATTGCTAATGTAATATTTCACTCTAAAACAAAAAACAAACAAAAAAATCAGTTTAATAAAGATAATATAATTTTACAGCACAACTGTCTTAATTTCTTCATTTTCTTCCATTCACAAAGTGTGTTTTTGAGGTTAAAAATGCAAGACGCAGGACAGTGGTGTGATTTTAAAAGTTGAACTTATTTTAACTTGGGCGCCACATTTTTTAGAATGCTGTGTCAAGCATGAAAGATGTGTCAAGCTGCAGAACATGAGAGCACAACGGTTAAACACATCCATCTAGCACGTGTTTACATTGAAAAACTCGCTCTGTGTAAATGGCCTCGTAAGCTTTAATTTTGGTGTAAATCTGCTGTGAGCTTTTCTTTTAAACAGTTGCGCTTAATAAGCGCTTATCAAGTTTGGGAAGATGGTTGGTGCATTATGGAAGTAAAATAATGCCAAATATTTTTGATACAAAAGCTTGTTGAATTGCACTACTTGAGAAAATATGCATTGCATTTAAAAATGCTTGCATTTTAATGCATTGTATTTTTAGGGCTTGCATTCTTATGGGCTGAATTTCAACATGGTTGTATATTTAAGATGTGAATATTTCAATTCGAAACATTTCACACACATTTTCATTATTAAAAATTTAATAATCCATATTCTCTCAGATTTCACTTCCAAAATATTAATTCTGTTTAAAAATACAACCTATAATATTCGATTCGATTTTCGGTCCGTTTTATTTCGCTTTACAAATTCGCTTCCACAAATTCAGTGGTTCAAATTGAACAGAAAATTCAACAGTTCACATCCGGGAACTGCAGGAATAGCAGTAGATAACCCAGCATAATCTCCATCTGCTGTTAGTCGGCCTCACCAGCAGGTGGTGCACGCGGCTGTTGACAAAGACCAGAGCAATGGATGGAGAGTGTCATTCATTCATTAAATGTATGTACAGAAGTGCATGATGAACAGTGCTACTTTTCACTCTGAAACATGCAGCACAAATATTTATTTAATTAAATCACAGTCTTTCTGATTTTATATCACAGTCATGCCACCGTTTCGTTTGATTTGAGTTGTTCTACTCTCCCTTCTAGAATTATTGGCAACAGAAATGGTTATGAAATGACTAACCAGTCTTCTGTTAATAATCACATAAAATATCTAATAATGAATCAATCTAATTTGCTTTTATTGTCTTTTGCAGTCCAGTGAATCAGTGACCCTTGACCTCTTGACGTATTCTGACCTCGAGCTTTTGCGGAATAGAAAGGCAGGTGTAGTTGGCCGACCTCGTGCTCAACCGCAGTCTCCTGCTCTCAGTGCTAAACGATACCTCATCCTCATCTACACTGTGGAGTTTGACAGGTCTGTGGAGTTTGATCACTGTTTGCTTTGATCACTCTTAAAACAGAGCAGTTTTTAATTAATTTATTTATTTTTGTTTAGGATACACTATCCTCTTCCACTTCCATATCTTGGCAAACCTGATCCTGCAGAGCTTCAGAAAGAGATCCGAGCTCTGAGGGCTGAGCTGAAAACACTGGCACTGAGAGGAGACCACAAAGTATCAGACCAAGAATCACGCAGGCTCCGTGCAGAGTCAGTTCTTTATTTATGCAATATGTAAATAAAACCCCCTAGCACACCTGGGTAGTAGCAGGTGCACGGGACAATGTCAGCACAATATAAGAAAGAAATCCTGTATACTGTTGTAGCTTGCAAATCTTTATCAAGTCAAAGACCTCAAAGTGGTAGTTCACCCAAAAATTAAAATTCAATTTTTTCAAAGCTGTAGAATGTTTTTTGTTCTGTGGAACATAAAAAATTTTATATTTTAAAGAATGTTCATAACCAAACCATTTTGGTTACCTTTGACTTCGATTATATGGACAAAACAAATAGAGTAGATGATAACAATTAAAATGTTTTGGTGAACTATCCTTTCAAAGCATTTTCAAGGTGCAGTGTGTAATATTTATGAGAATCTATTGACAGAAATGCAATATAATAAACATAACTATGTTTTCAGTGGTGTATAAAACCTTGCATAATGAACAGTTATGTTTTTATTACCTTAGAATGAGCCATTTCTATCTACATATGCCGCGGGTCCCCTTACAGTGAAGTCACCATTTTGTGCCACTATGTTTCTACAGTAGCCCTAAACGGACAAACTGCTCTACAGGGCACTAGCTACTTTCTGCTGTCTCAGACGATGACATCTTTGTCCTGTGTGGGCCACTGTAGCTTCTCTATGTGCTCCGAAAGGGAGGGGTGAGCAGTGGGTGCTTGCAATTCGCAACCTCGCCACCAGATGATGTTATAATTTACACAGTGCACCTTTTAAATTGTTGCTATATATATATATATATATTTTTTATTTTAATTTATTTATTTATTTTATTTTTATTTTTGTACATTTATTGCTTTTAAATGATTGTCACATAACAAAATATCTAAAAATAAATAAATAAAAATTTAGACTACATTTCAAAACATTGAGTTCAGTAAAATACTGGGGGTGGAGAATAGAAAGTAATAAAAGAATAAAAAATCTGCATAATTTAGCATTTTATGTTTCGGTTGACATGATATTCTACAAGTTAAATTAGGGTTTCTTAATTAAAATCAACAACAAAAGTAGTTTTAGACACTAAGTGTAAAAACTGAATATTGTGCTTACGATTCTTTTTCTCTCTCATGTTTTATGTGGTTTGTTTTATCAGGTTGGCTTTGGTGAGAGATGAAAAGGAGGCATTGGCCAAGGCTCTGGATCGTCTACAGATGGCAGGGGCCGGTTCTACTCCTGGGGCTCGTGGGCTCAGAGAGGCAGTGCACAGCCTGGAGGAACAGCTGCTGAAGGAAAGGGCAAAAAGCCAACGGTCTGCAAGCAAGAGGAGCCAGGAACAGCGCCTCCTACTAGAACAGGTGTGTCTAATGAGATTATTGTTGTTGTATGGTAATGAGAGAGACTAGCTGACAATATAAAACACTCATGTCATTAGCACACACTTTAAATATTCAAATTCGCTCTCGTTGGTAGTTGGAGGAGCTCAAGGCTTCAGAACGGGCTCTTCGGATACGTGTTAAAAGTTTGACCACTGAGTTGGCCTTGTTACGACGTGGGTAAGCTTAATGAATTGCCATCTGTGCCCTTTTTATTGCATATATTTTATTTTATTTGTTGGACACATGTTAATCATCTCATTCTTCCTATTTTAACAGTCGGGCAACTCCAGTCATGTCTGGCCGAAGTGCACTCAGGTGCGATGGGGAGATTCATCGGTCTTTATCCAGAGAGCGCAGTTTGACCCGTGTGGGGTTAAGAGCACGCTCCGGGTCGAGAGAGAGGACGGAGGACAGGAGTCGGAGGTCAGAGGAAAGAGTTAGGAGGGCAGACTCTTCAGGGGCTCGGAACTGTATCGCAAGACCCTCACCATCTCCAACAGGTAAATGTGTGAAGACTAGAAACAAATGTAGATGCCCGTTTAGGCCCTGCTTAATTCAGGTCTTGTTTTCTTTTTTGACAGGGTCGCGGGGGCCTCGGTTTGACCCTACAGCCTACATCCAAGACCGGCAACGACGCCAAAAAGAGGCCGAAGTTAAGAAGTAAGACCCTTTTACCGTTTCGTAAAAAAAATAAAAAAATAATCTGCTGTTTTGTGTTGTTTTATTGGTCGTGTTTTTCCCAAAAAGCATTGCCCTGTCTGTGAGCATGAATGTGGTTTATTTTAAAAGGTGTGATCCATAAACTCTCTTTGTCCCTTACACATCAATGCAACAAAAACATTTTTTGAGATCAGACTGATAAGAGAATGAAAATTATCTGGTCAGATTTATTTGTGGGCAACTGAACCCATTTCTTACCTTTTTAAAGATATACATGAGGTCTGCCTTTGTTTCCAACAGTCAGAGGAAGATTAGAAGGGACATGTTGGCTTCACCGTCTCTGATGGAAAGAGGGCGTTCACGCTCCAGAGAGCCCGTTCCTCAGCTGATGCGAGCAGGAAGTGCTGGCAGGAGGAGGAGTGTGTCTGTGGAGAGCAGGAGGAGTCGGTGCTCTTCTGAAGGATCAGTAGCTGAGTTTGAAGAGCTTGCTAAGCCTCTAAATAGCAGGCATGTCATTTAACAAAACATGTTGTTTATCCAAGTTCATGTTGGCCAGGTTAAATGTGGCATCAGGGATCAGTTCAAACAAGGTGCAGAGAGGTCTACACTTTTATAGAATTTTTTTCCCCAGTTGGCCTATAATATCAGTCAAGATTTCTTGTATAATATTATCTTCAAAATATTATTTTATGTGACAATTTTCTACCCTCTCTCTGAACCTATGAATTAAATTGGCCTGTTTTTGTTACTGTACATTAAGACTGTTATATGGGTCAGTAAGTCTAAAAAAAAAAATTATATTTGGAAAGGATTCCTTAAATTGATTAAAAGTGACAGTAAAAACTTTTACATTTTTACAAAAAATGATATTTCTTATAAATGCTGTTTTCATGCAGAAAATGTATCTCAATTTCCACAGATTCTTGAGCAGCAAATAAGTAATGATGCTGAAAATTCAACTTTTGAATAATAAAAAAAAAGCAGAAATCTCCTTTAAAAACATAAATTAAGTTATAATGTACTGTTTGTTGTCTGATATTATTATTTTATTTCTTTATTCTATTTTTTTTTTTTTTTTTGCAGAGGAAGGAAACTGGTGTATAATGGTCCAGCTGTGGTGAGTAACAATGTGAAATGCTAGGTTGTTTGTGTAAGATTTTGTAAAGATTAGGCCTCAAAAAATTCTAATTGCTGTTTTTTTTTTTTTTTTTTTTTTTTTTTGCTCCATCTAGTCCAGAGGAAGACACACAAACAAAAAACCACTGTGTAGCACCCCGGCACAAAGGATGAGAGCAGCAGGTACCACATCATTTCCCCTTTAATTCTTCTTTTTTTTTCTGTATATACATCTAACCAATAGTATATACATGTAAGCCATGTATATTTTTCCTACTCAGACACATCTATTGACACGGGTGCTGACCTGTCAGAGATTGACGCTCGACTCCAAGCCCTGCAGGACTACATGCGGGACCTTGACACAGGACACTAACTAATCCCAGTGGATTTATATGTCTATCTAGGCATTTTGCACAAAGACTGAAAAACTTGGACAATCATTTCTTTCAAACACTGTGTACAGACGTGTCTGTAACATGTAGTCATTTATACTAATGAGACTTGAATACTGTTTGTTTTCTTAATCCCTAATGCACCTTTTGGGTTTGACTCAAAATGCAGTTTATGCAGGCTTTTGTGAAGGGGGTTCTTGAGACTGTTGCCATATCAGACTTGCCCAAAAGTATGACCTCAGGATATACTGTTTTTTTAAAACACATTCCTGTGTACATTTTATGAATTAGTATTTGTTGACCATTGTTGTTTTTATATGATTAGTGTATGTTTTTATGTCTGTTTTAGATGCTTTCACATTTTGTTTTTGTGAGATTCTGAAAAACAAAGCTTTTTATATATAAAATGATTTTGCAGTTTGTGTCTATTCTTTACAGGCACTCTTATACAGTGGAGCACAACAGAATATGACATCGATTTTATTTATACAAAGTTAATGTTCCCGTAACTGATGCATGCATGGGGCTAGTAACAAGGTTATTGGTTTGATTCCCAGGAAACAGAGAGTGATAAAATGTATGTCTTGAGGTACGTTGGTTTAGATAAGCATCTGCCAAATGCATAAATGTAAATATGTATGCTGCAGCTATTTAGACTTTCGACCTCTAACATGTTTGCTTCAGTTGTGGCCATTTCTCCCCAAGTCTTGTTTTTTTTTTTTTTATGTGATTTCATCAAAATCTTGTATGTAGAATAACAAAAACATTAAATTTGTCTTTAGATGTGGTCATGAGGCCAGAATTTTTAAACCTTTCTTGATATAATAAAATGGCATGGTTGTCTACTTTATAGATTAACATCTGCTATGATGTACAATAAATGTAAGCTGGTATAAAAGCTGTTCTGAATATAGACAGCTAAACTAAGTATTTAGGGGCATTTTCCATCAGTCTGACTCAAATGAGTTGGTAGCTGTTGGTTCAGGAATCAAACTTGCATTCTCATAAATGCAGCAAATAGAACTAGAATGAACGGGCAGTATGTGAAGATTGTCATTGAATAATGTGTCTTGCATTTCGGTCTGACAATTTTGATCAGTTTAGAGTCCTTTTTGAGGCTTAACATCCTAAAATGTTTGAGTGAACTGTCCCTTTAAGTACTTTATTGAACCGCAAACGTGTCTTGTTAAAAGCTTATTAAGAAAAGCATATGTTAGTTTTATGTGACCAGAAACAAACTCTTCATCTTGTACTCAAGTTTAAAGCAAGCTAATGTTAGCAACTGTGGACGTTAGCTATCACAAGGTTTTTTTTAAAATTATTATTATTATTTCAGCAGAAGTAATTTATTATTAATTATAAAGTATATGTGACCCCCTGCTGGCGTAACACGTCAATCATTCAGATATCACAGGTTAGGTGGCGCTGTAAATCTGATTTAACGGACTTTGACCTGCTAATTTTTTTTTGGCTCTGTTGCTTTAAAAAAAAGAGGGCGGGGCAAAGCTGTGCAGTGCAGTCTGTTAAAGCGACGCTTTGAGCAAATAATACTTTTGACACTGTCGCTGAAACACACGTTAGCGTTGTTTGTACGGTAATACTTGTGTGTTCTTTAAATCTTTCAGGTGATTATTCTTATTAATTTCCAGAGGCTAAAATAATGTGATCACAGCCATTTAACGTTGATAGTGGCCCAATATTGCTTTTATTGTGCGACGCGTCACACGCAAGGTGCGGCAGTGCCCAGCGCGAGCCGGTTACGCGTTGGGTTTGGCCCTAATCTGGATAAACCCATCAACAACCTCAATGATCTTGTAGATCAGAAGCAGCGTGATGACTAAAACGCCCGATACCCCTGCACCCTGCGCGGGTATGGGTGATGTCCACCACAGCCACCCAGAGGAGCCCATGGAGCAGCTCTCCAGACGCGCTCGCGTTGCTGTTCCTGAGCTGGTTGTCACCTGCGAGCCGTGTGCCACCGAGTGTGACCACAGCCTCCGCGGACCCTGCTCAGGCTCACATCACCCCGACGAGGAGTCCATCTGCTCGGACAGCGGGCTCAGCGGCTCTCCCGCCTCGTCCCTGGCGCTGAGGAAGCTGTCCAACGCTTCCTCCACCGGCCTCTCGCCAGCTTCGTCTTTTGAGGAATGCGAAGAGGATTTAATGGGTTACGGTGACTGTAACCAGTCTCCAGGCGAACCGCTCACGGTAAGAATGCAAATCCGTTTGAACATTTTTCATTATGTAGGCTATTAGTAGGATTCCTTTGATAGTCACTAGTATCCCAATACACAAAATATCCCACTGTCACTGGTAACAAAACTGGCAGAGGTGTAAAGTATGAGTACTTAATTACTATCCTCGAGTGTTATTTTGTCAATTTGTACTTTACTAGAGTTCTGTTTTCTGCTTTTACTCAATCACACTTACAAGGAAAAAATAAGACTTTACTTCATTACAATTTAATGTAAACTCTAAAGTACAAAGTACATTATTCCAGCAGGACTATGTTTCCTCAATTGTTTAAAAATAAAATTAGTATTTTTATCCTAATGTGACTAACAAGCCAATCACACAAGTTCACATACATTTAACTTTCCTTTTTTATTTAAACAACCAATGACATTTATTTGACTGTAAATACTATTGATAAGGCAGCATTTTTAGAAGAATAATTCACCAAAAAGTAACCATTTACTAAGAAAATGTACAAAGTTTTTGCATCAACAATGCTAAAATTAGAAAATCTGATCTGTCTCTTGTCAAAAGTCAGTTTAAAAGTAAAGTGTTTACCTTTGTACAATTAAATGTGGATACTTTTTTACTTTCACTCAAGTATTTATTTGCTAGACTTTTAATTAAAATTTCATTAGATACTAGTACCTATTTACATGACACTTGTGTGTATGTAGTGTGTATATATAATTGCTATTAGTAATAATTTGATCTGACTAGTTGATACTAGGCCTATACTGTACTTTTGAACAGTATATTGGTGTATACCTGCATACATGCAGATCAAAATATGCAGTTGTTGATAACTGATTAACATTATGGGCTTTGGGTCATGAGATCATGGTTGTAAATGGAGGGAAAAAATTCCACGTATTATAAATGTTTTTTATAAATTCTTCTTCCTCCCGTTGTGGTGATATTGGAGTCGGAGGCTTGTGAAGAAGTGCATTTGAGTAGTACAAATGTCTCTTGAAGGTATAAATGTGAAGGTAGAGCAGCCACCATCATTATGATCACATGATTTTAATAAGTCAAGTGTAAACTCAGTGACATGTTATAAATTCAATAAGTCAAGTGTAAACTCAGTGACATGTTATAAATTCAATAAGGAATATTCATCATTGCAACCATAAAGGTGTTTGAATATAATCTGCATTGTTCTGCATTGTTCTGTTCAAGAGCTGAGCCGTCTCCAATCTTGATAATATTGAATGGGATTTGTTTTTATGGCTCATGAGGGGGGAAAAGTGGCCCATTGAGAAACTCATAATAGTGAGTCAATTCACTATTGAAACTGAACTTATAAGGTCAACAAATGATGCACCTCCAGCTCTGTATGGTGGGCCTCTCTTGCATTGTTCTGGAGAATGTCATTCTTGTCTGACTGGTTTTCCACTAGCCGTGAGTGAGTGTTTGAACTTGGAGAGCAGCGAGAACTGTACAGGTTAATTGGCTTCATTCTGAAGACTGACGCTTGGAGGATAGTAATGCACGACAGAAAGATTTTCTCATTGCATACAGTCATGTGTTACAGCAGCATAGGGTCTTGTATACAGTAGGACTGAAAGGTTTATGGCACATCAGCTCAAAGTTACTCAAGGGATCTTGTAGATGTCAAACGTCGAAACGGCGGAGAGGAAGGAATCAACTCATCAAGTAGGTCGGGAAGAGGTGTGGGTGAGCAGCTATCATGTTTTTATCATGTTCAGATCTTTTATTTATAAAAAAATACATCAAATGCATTTCACACATGTTGACTTCTTGTATATACACTTGAATGCACTTGTATGATGGGCATGTTTGTAATGTCTGCTTTAAAAAAAAAAAAATTATATTTATAGTCCAAGAATGATCATATTTCCTGGGCCATGGCATCTAACAAATTAAAAACCACCGTCTTAAAGTATCATTTTTTTAATTATTTTTGTTACTTTAGGTTTTAAAATGTCATGTGCTGTGACTCCTCTAGAACTTAATGACATTATGACAGTTATTTTATTAATTTATTTTAATGAAAAAAATAAGGTGTTTTTACCTTAACCTTGTTTTAAATTTAGTCATTAATCATGCACTCACATATATTCAAATTATAAAGAAAATATTCTATTCTTGTTGGCACGGTCCACACTGGCTCCTCCATTTTATCTGCAGCAAAATGAGGGCCGTCTGTAAATGTTTCATGAACCTCCTTCTAAGATTAGCCATTTCTTAATCACAGCCTCTTGGTATTGCTTGATGACTTTGTTTAGTCCGAGATTGCCGTCAATGATTTGCCACATGAGGAAAAACTCGACCTATGGTTAATGGAGGAGAGTGAGTTGCACGTTGGAGTCTGAGGTCGACTAAATGCCCTCAGTGCCCCAGTGCGGCTTGCTTTGTAAAGAAAATGAGAACAAAAGAGAAGGCAAGAAGTCTCTACGACTGGTTCTGTACAAGGGTCGTTTGTTGGTAGAGTGTTAACTAACATGTCAGTCTCCTTTATGTGTTTGTTTCAAACATCTCTTCTCATTCTAAGACTGATCTGTGGAAGAAGCCAAAGAACATGGTGAACTGGTCTCCCCCTCAAGTGGTGGCGAAAAAGCGTTCTCCTTGGGTACAGGTGGTCGGTCATGCAGGTTTGCTTGTTCATCTATGTTCATAAGATGTTTTTGCCAGTGTTATTGGCAATTATGTGATATGTTGTTTATGTTTAAACTTTCATGTTTGAGCCTTGGTTTATTTTTTTAAATGTATTATTGTTTTATGGTCATGTGAATTTGCATGTACTGTAAAGCTAATGATTTTTTTTTTATTGCTTTGTTTAGTGATTCCCTTTTTGTCTGACGCCTGCATGTTTTTATTTGGTTCTGCAGGAAACTTTCAGATGGGCAGTGATGGAAGGCTGCTGAAGAAGTACTGTGAGTGCGAGCAGCAGTGTTTTCTGCAGCTCATGAGCGACTCGCTGCGGCCCTTCGTTCCTGGATACTACGGCGTGACTCAGCGTGACGAGCAGGATTACAACCTCATGGACGACCTGCTTGCTGACTTTGACTCTCCCTGTATCATGGACTGCAAAATGGGAAGCCGGTGAGGATGTTGTGCTTTGTAAATTCAGCAGTTATCACAGTACTTTTTTTCTTGCAGAACCGGTAAATTTGGTACAAAATTCAGCATATTCTATAGAATAACCATCACTTAAACAGGAAGAGACAATCTGACCAGCATGCAAAGAGATCAACTATTTACTAATTTATGGCTAGATGATGGCACACTAAAAAAAAAATGTTTCATGGCACAACAGTCTTTAAGAAAGAGTACATGGAAACACCATTAGGAAAAGTGTTTGGGGTAGGTCTAACACTAGTATCCAGAAATACTACAGAAACTGAATAAAGTAATCAAATGTAAAATAACTCTGGATCGTCTTTTAGTCCTGTATAAATTAAATACATGGGCTATTAATCCTGATTCCTTACAATTAAAGCTGTGTTTTGTTGTTTTATCAACATAATGACAGACACGTATTAGGCTGCTGTCACTTTAAGATCGATGCACGGATTCATTATACTGTTTTCGTTATACCGTCACGTGCGTTTCACAACTGTTGATGTTTAACATAACCGACTGCGTTTATGAGGATACTCACCAAGACTGGAATTTTGCCATATAATCTGCAAAAAATAACTCTGTTTTCTTTCTCGTGAGGTGTCTGTGATGCGATTTTTACTTTATTAATCGATCGCTTGAATGTTTAAATTGGTAAGACTTAAAAAGACGTGCAAATGATAAACTTTGGTGACAATGCAACACTCAACTAGAGAGAGAGAGAGAGAGAGCCACTGAATCACTCACGCTGTTTGTGAAATTTGCGTCTCGCAGAAAGTTTTAAGATGACTGATTTGATTTTTATAATCTGTGTGGATTAATTTACTCATACAGCCTACATGCTAAAGTTATATGCATAAGCACGAGACCTGTGGGAATGATTAAAATTATGCGCAGTATCTGCAATCCCACATTGAAATTCGAACCCTGAAACCCATGAGACTTTTGTTAATCTTCAGAACACAAATGAAGATATTTCTAATGAAATCTCTTGAAGTTTAGGCTTTTATTTATGCTCTTCATGCGGTCATGTTCTTAAGTGATAAATTAAATGGTAAATTTCTTCAGTAATGAGCCCCATCTTGATATTTCAGCCAAACAAAATTGTCCATAATCCATATTGCTAGTCTAGCATCATTTTTGGTCACTGTGAAGTGCGTCCACAACGCTGACATGTTTACCTTTTCCATATTGTGTTCATGAAATAAATACCGACACGTCGCAGAAGCACTAATTAAACGCCACTATTTAGGTTAATGATTTCGGCTCTCCAAAATGGTTTTGTCCAAAACCGGAGATTCATGTTTTTTGCTGTTTCTGCTGAATGTTTGCTGAAATTTCATTGCGTCACTAGAAATTAAAAAATTTTTTTGTTCATGCTAATTTAACTTGGTAACAAGTACTAATTATTTACACAAATAGAAAACAAAGTGGGATCTAGAGTTTAGGGTAGTATAACTAAAAATATTTTTCAGATATATGATGCCACAAACCTGGCAATTCCAACAGCTTCCTCATTAGTGGGGATGTGCGATTTATTGGTGTCATATCAGTTATGATATTAGAGATTTTGTTAACTTAGTATCTGCTGGTTATTGTATATTTAATTGTTCATGCTTTTTACATGTACTGTATATCTCTTTTTTAAAAATTTTTTTTTTTTTTTAATGGTATTGAATTTTTAGATGGGCCGTTATCAGCCACAACATGAGAATAATTAGCAGCTTATCGATATCAGACAGAATTTAAAAATAAGTGCATCTCCACTCCACTCAAGTGCTTTCAACATCAACAGTGGTATCTTTTTAAACAATTTCCTGGCAAACTGATATACATTGTACCTGGACTCTCGTAATTTGCTTTCAGGCAATGGATTGGAGCTTGTGTGGTTTTCACTAGTGCTTCCCACTTATGCTGACAATATATAGGGAGTCTGGGTTGTCTATGGGTGTGCCATCTGAAGCCAAGACTACAATACATAGATGGTGGTGTCTAAACAATAGAGAAGGAAATCTGATCACTGGTGATCAGCATCTCTGAGAACTAGCGTAATCCTGTTAGGTCAGTTCTCAAATACAACTGACAATGTTTCCATACTAAATAATTATTCCTGTGCTAATGTTGACCTGTATACATGCTTTTAGGACTTACCTGGAGGAAGAGTTGAAGAAGGCCCGGGAGTGTCCTCAGCCACGCAAAGACATGTATGAAAAAATGATAGCAGTGGACCCGAACGCCCCCACTGCGGAGGAGCGGGCCAGGCAGGCAGTACTCAAAACCAGGTACATGCAGTGGAGAGAAACCCTCAGCTCTACGGCCACACTGGGCTTTCGCATCGAGGGCATCAAGGTAGATATGATTCAGGACCCTTCTGTATTTATGCTGAGGTCAATAAACAATTAAGAGACAAAACGATACAATGTTTTGGCCTTCAGTATAATAGCTTGAACAATTTGATCTGTTTTCAGAAATCGGATGGCACTTGTAACACTAACTTCAAGAGAACAAAGTCCGAAGATGAGGTGATCCAAGCCCTGGATGACTTTGTGGACAGCAACATGCTGATCTTGGTATGAATTGGTGTTAATTTGTGTGATATATCAAATATTTACGATATATTCAATGTTATGTATTAATTTAGCAGTAGCTGTTAATATTGTGCATGTAATTGTTCATGCTCGTTTCCTGTTTTTACATTTACATTTGCCACTCCACTTGAAGTTTATTTATAAGAACACTAATATGATTAAAAAAAAAATTACTGTACATTGCTGTGATACCTAAATTAATAGCACAGTCTTATATTGGGGCTTGCCTATAAAATAATTACACAAACACACACACACACACACACACACACACACACACACACACACACACACACACACACACACACACACACACACACACACACCCTGATCCGTCGAGGCATGGACTCCACTAGACCCCTGAAGGTGTGCTGTGGTATCTGGCACCAAGATGTTAGCAGCCGATCCTTTAAGTCCTGTAAGTTATGAGGTGGGGCCTCCGGATCGGGCTTGTTTGTTCAGCACATCCCACAGATGCTCGATTGGATTGAGATCTGGGGAATTTGGAGGCTAAGTCAACACCTCAAACTCATTGTTGTGCTCCTCAAACATTCCTGAACCATTTTTGCTTTGTGGCAGGGCACATTATCCTGCTGAAAGAGGCCACAGCCCCCAGGGAATACCGTTTCCATGAAAGGGTGTACATGGTCTGCAACAATGCTTAGGTAGGTGATACGTGTCAAAGTAACACCCCTCATGGATGGCAGGACACAAGGTTTCTCAGCAGAACATTGCCCAAAGCATCACACTGCCTCCGCTGGCTTGCCTTCTTCCTATAGTGCATCCTGGTGCCATGTGTTCTCAATGTAAGCGACTCACACGCACCCAGCCATCCATGTGATCAGACCAAGCTGATTCTGATAGTCACGTGCCCACTGTTGGTGCTTTCGGCAGTGGACAGCGGTCAGCATGGGCACCCTGACTGGTCTGCAGCTATGCAGCCCCATATGCAACAAACTGTGATGCATTGTGTATTCTGACACCTTTCTATCAGAACCAGCATTAACTTCTTGAGCAATTTGAGCTACAGTAGCTCGTCTGTTTGATCAGAACACACCGGGCAGCCTTCGCTCCCCACATGCATCAATAAGCCTTGGCCGCCCATGACCCTGTCGCTGGTTCACCACTGTTCCTTCCTTGGACCACTTTTGATAGCTACTGACCACTGCAGACCGGGAACACCCCACAAGAGCTGCAGTTTTGGAGATGCTCTGACCCAGTCGTTTGGCCCAAATTTGGCCCAAAATCTTATGCTTGCCCATTTTTCCTGCTTTTAACACATCAACTTTGAGGACAAAATGTTCACTTGCTGCCTAATATATCCTACCCACTAACAGGTGCCGTGATGAAGAGATAATCAGTGTTATTCACTTCACCTGTCAGTGGTCATAATGTTATTCCTGATTGGTGTATATGTATGCATGTGTGTGTATGTATCTATTTTACTTCTTGCTTTTAAACATTTTTTATTAATAATTGTTGTTTGGTTAAAATAATGGTTCCTCTGTCTGTGCGTCTTTTAACCATTAATCCATTTGTGAACTATTATGTAAATAAGTTCATTGTTAGGCTCTTCTGTTCACAGAGAAGCTACCAACAACGATTGATGGAACTACGAGCCATGCTGGAAAAATCTGATTTCTTCAAAGCACATGAGGTGAGATGCATCTTCATTTGGTTGTTCTTCTTTCTATACTGCTGATGTAAAATACAGGCTCTAATAAGGACGGTCTTGCTGTGTTTTCCTGTAGGTGGTGGGCAGCTCCTTGTTATTTGTCCATGACCTCACTGGCAAGGCTGGAATCTGGATGATAGACTTTGGAAAGACTGTGCCCATGCCACCCCCTCTCACCCTGGACCATCGCAGCCAGTGGGTGGAGGGCAACAGAGAGGACAGGTACCTCTGGGGCCTGGACAATTTTATTGACATTCTGACCAGCATGCTTCCAGAGAAGTGAAGGGCATTGTGGAGCTTCAGAATTGGCATTTTCTGCTAAGACGGTCTAATTCCCCTCTATGTTTTGTCTACATGGAGAATAGGTGAAGGTTGGAGAGAATGAAACGATGGAATGGACTGACTGGCCTCAACGTTTAATACAAGTCCTACGGTTGAACATCTAAGCTTGTGAATTTACCTGCTGATGTTGTAAGCCCCTCGCTATTTAGTCATTTTCACTACTTTGGAAGCGCTGTATGTATTTTTACACTGTAAATAGATTTTTATTTAAGCAGTTTGCTCTTTCGGGTTGGTGAGTAAAAGATTAGCTTAGTTTTAGGAACATTAACCCTGCTGATGAAAATCATTACAGTCATGTTGTTTTGACAGGTGTGTTAAGATGCATAAAACAGGAGTGCTTTTGAATGCTAATCAACCACCATAGTCTGTTTGTGAGAGTTGCCAGATATTTTCCCTTCATTTTATTTTATGTTTGTGACCAAATGGCCCTAATTTGGGTGGGGATGAACTGAATTGAAGTGCACACTACCAACAGTCTGATAAACTGAAGCTAAAAAGAATCACAGAACAACAAAGACCTCTTATGCAACGTTCTTGGTACTGTTTTAATAGAATTGCATAGCTCCCAAAGTAATGACAACATTGTTTTGCTTTCTGTCTTAATCAAGCACCATTTTAATTCACATTAAGCACAGAGAGTTAAACTAATGTTATGCTTCACATTCCTATGTTGTGTGTTTTTTGCATGCATGCATGAGCTGCAAAAGGGGAATAACAGCCCCTGTTAATATCACATAGATTACTGCCAATTCAACACAAGTATGGTGTCTGGGATATTTGAGCCTTGAGTACTCCTTATGCACAAATTCACTGTTTGCACTGTTAATTTTGATCTCACAATATTGAGATTTTTGTACTGTATAATAAGTACATAACAAATAAGTACACGACTTTATCATTATGTTGGGAGCTTTGTTATCTTGGCTGTATCAGTTTTACTGTTCTGGTTTCTGGGTTGCTGTGTGATCACTACAGAATTTTTTTTTTTTTAAAGCCGGGTAATTTTGTAAAGGTTTTTGAATGTCAGCACAATAAACATAGACATAAACATGTGATGTTTTTTTTTTTTTTTTTCCCTCATCTTTCAAAACCATACAAAAGCTTTGATCAGCTGACTCATGTTGGTGCACCTAAATATATGTTTGTGGTTATGTATACAAATATACCGATCAGGCATATGTATAATATGACGCACAGTCGTACACACACCCAACCATCCACGTGAGGTAAAATCAAATGTGATTCATCAGACCAGGCCACCTTCAATTGCTCCATGGTCCAGTTCTGATGCTCACGTGCCCAGTGTTGGCGCTTTTGGTGGCGGACAGGGGTCAGCATGGGCACCCTGACTGGTCTGCGGCTATGCAGCCCCATACGCAACAAACTCTGATGCACTGTGTATTCTGACACCTTTCTATCAGAAGCAGCATTAACTTGAGCAATTTGAGCTACAGTAGCTCATCTGTTTGATCAGACTACATAGGCCAGCCTTCGCTCCCCACGTGCATCAAAACCTGTTGCCGGTTCACCACTGTTCCTTCCTTGAACCACTATTGATAGATACTGACCACTGCAGACCGGGAACACCCCACAAGAACAAAATGGACCAAAAAAAGGACAAAATGTTCACTTGCTGCCTAATATATGCACACACACACACACACACAACACAACAGAAAATACATTTTAGTTTGAATTTTTTAATGTTGCTTGTATGGTTCTTTTGTCTATTAAAATTCATTACATTTTATAGATGTTTGACTGCTGTGAAATCTGCCAATGAACTTCCAACCTCACACAAATTGACAAGTTGTTGCTTGATTTCAGAGACCTGCTCTATTCCTATGCTAAGAATGTTGTGTGTCACCCTTTCATATAGATGCTTACTTTGGCTGTTGTAGGGAGAGGACTTCATAGATGCAGGTGAATTACTCTAAATAGTACATGCAGCACACTAGTTTTGGGACATTACCCTCATGCTTTCTGGGTCTGCGGCAATTATCCTGTACTAGCTAGAAGGTAACTACATTAGCACAGCATCTTTATTGGTCCTAGATCAAGAAGTTTACAGTTTATCTCAGGTTTAGGATTGTTTTCTTGACTGAATTTAGGGGTTGATTACACCATTTTCAACTAAAAACGGAAAACTTTTTTTATGCGTTTTAGCAGTTCATTTACACGACAAGAGCTTTTTGGGGGGGCTGAAAACACAAGCTTTTAAAAACGGTTTTCAAAGTGCACGTTTTTGAAAACTATACCGTTATCGTGCCTGTGTACACATCAAAAACGCGAATTTGTGAAAACGGTGACGTAATGTGCATATGTGTTCAGTCTATAGACGTCCATAATACAGCGCTTTTAGTCAATGGAGGACCAAATTACTAAAAATGAAAGTGAAGCACCGCACACTGCCTGTTGATTGACGTGTGAAATGTCCTCTATTATATATGTAAAAAAAATCTGAAATGCATGATTCATCACATAGGCGTCATTCGTAAATGCAGCATATTATTATGAAAAACAGCTTTTTGAAAAAACATTTAATAATGAAAAATATATATTTTTAAACAACAATACTGTGTGTGGAAGAGGTAATTGTGAAATACAGTACTGTGCAAAAGTCTTGGGCACGTTGGTATTTTCATACAAAAAATGTTGTTAAGCCAGTTATTTATATCTTTTACTGTAGTGTGTCAGTAGGAAATATCAGTTTACATTTCCAAACATTCATTTTGCAATTAATTGTAATAACCCAGTGAGTTTTTTTAATTATTTTTTTAATGCACATCAGGTCTGACAGCAGCCGGGATGATCTGATCTCACCATCATCGAGTCTGTCTGTGATTACATGAAGAAACAGAAAAAACTGAGACAGACTAAATCCAGAAAAACTGAGGCAACGTCTCCCAGACACTCGAGGAAACCTTCCTGCAAAACTACAGTACTGTGAAAAGTTTAGGCACTTGTCAGAATGCTTTAAAGTGAGAATGCTGTCAAAAATAATAACATAAATAGCTTTTATTTATGAATTAACTTCTGTTAACTAAATCAAATCAATATCTGGGGTGACCACCCTTTGCGTTTAAAACGGCTTTTGTCACCTGCATCTATTCCTACACCTATTCATGAAGGTTTCTTCAGGTGTCTTGGAGACGTTGCCACAGTTCTTCTGGATTTAGTCCATCTCAGTTTTTTCTGTTTCTTCAAGTAATCACAGACAGACTCGATGAAGATGAGATCAGATCTCCATGTGGAGCATAGAGACCATTGCCAGACTCTTTATGCATACAAAAATCTCACTGGATTATTCAAATTAATGCAATTAAACTGATATTTCCTACTGACACACTACAGCAAAAGATATAAATAACTGGCTTAAACCCACTTTTTGTGTGTAAAAATATTAGCAAACCTAAGACTTTTGCACAGTACTGTACATTAATCAATAAATGTTGTTTTAATGTCATTTTACAAAAATAAATAGATACATTTATTTAATTAATTAATTAGTTAATTATGAAATTAATTAATTAGTTAATTATTTCAGAATAACTGGTACATTTAATTGTTGTTTTATTGAATTCCTTATTTATTGATTTGTTTCATTTTGAGTAATTTGGTCCTCCATATTAGTCGTTTTCGTGGATCCATATGAACAGGGATCTTTTTGACAACACTCTCGTCTGTATGCAAAAACCTTTTTTTAGTACATCGTTGTAGTGTAAATGTACCCAAGTTAGTACGCATGTCTTAATTAGCAAAATCACAGCGACCGAACTACAAAATGTAGTTTTAATAAAAAGAAAAGAAAAAAAATATGGACAGATTCATGGCAATTGTATTATTGAATCATCTATTGCTGCTTGGACTCTGATGATTGCTGCTTACACATTTATTATTAATGTAAATGAGATTAAATGTAAGAAAATAAAAAGACACTTAATAAATACAGTGAGGTTCAAAAGTCTAGAGACCAGCAGTGAAATACTGCTATTTAGATTTTTTTATTATTATTAAATTGTATTTAGTTTTTTTCTACATCTAAATACATGGACTAACCCAGCGTTTGGGTTGTTTTAACCCAGTAAATGGGTTGTTTTAACCCAGCGGTTGGGTTAAATGTTTGCTTAAAACAACCCAATTGCTGGGTTAAAACAACCCAATTGCTGGGTTAGTCCATTTTCAACCCAACTTGGGTTGTTTTTTAACCCAGCGTTTTTTAGAATGTATTTAAATATTTATTTATTTATTTATTTATTATTATTATTTTTCATATGAATTTTCAGAGCCTCCAGAATCCCTGTGATCCCACATAGGATAAGTGGTTTGGATAATGGATGGATTTCAGAATTCTGTTAGTATTTTGTATGTCAACCTTTTGCTGCATTTAAAGCATGCACTTGAGTTCATGCACAGGCATTCATACATGTTTTCAGTAGGATTTGTAGCTAATATGTTGGAAGCCACATACTGAATGTTGAACTTTTTTTCTTAATTTATTGCAGTGCACACAGCAGCATCATGTTGCCTGGAGCAAACAAGCACAGTGCTAACAACAGCCAACAGACCAGGCAACACAATCCCATCCTCTGTTCCATTCAGCTGCTGAAGAGCCCACACAGCTCTTTCCCTGCTTTCTCCGCTAGCTCAGATGAATTGGAGCGGTCTGTACCATCATTTTGTCCTCCCAATCTATAAACACATTTCAGATGACTTCAGGAAGGGTGTCTTAAATGAGAATTATTATGTTTGGACATCATTTTGGCTGTTGCATATATCTTGGTTTCATTTGTAAGGATATTGAGGAAAATTTTGGAATCCAGGAAGATGGCTGCATTGTTCTGGGACTTGGATTGCGCTACAACTCCTCCACAGACACCACCTCTACACACTGAGTTCAGGCATACCAGCCTCGTGAGGTGAGATGTAATCTTTTACAGTATTTGATAATCATTACAGTTTGACCTGGTGTAAATGAGCTTATCTTTTTCAGTTCCTATGGTCGTTCACCCATGCAAGACAGCTTAGACTGGCCTTCAAGTGAGCAAGTGGAGTTCACAAGATTAAATCCCTCCAGAACTAAAGACAACACAGGTCTGATAGCAGGTTCTGAGTACTTTTATTAGTGATAAGATTCAGTCAGTATTTAATTTCACTTAGGGCAATTTGCCTCTGCAATTTCATCATATATTTCAGAAGGAGAATGGCATATGGTAACAGCCACTCGCTCATTGCTTGGCAGGGAAAGAAGAGGCCAGTGGGATTCTCTGCAGGACCAGCAGAAAGTGCCTTACAACAGCTTGCCAAGAGTGAGTTTGAATTTTATTGTATTGTGTTATGTTGTATGTTATGTTATATGTTGTTATGTTATCATGTAACACATAGTTGTTATATGGGAACGTAACATAAAACATAACATAACAATATGTTATATATTATGTTATGTTAACATATAACATAGTTATGTTATGTTGTAGCCTGTTATGTAATCATATAACATAACATAGTTGTGTTATATGTTATGTTGTTATGTTATCATATAATTGTTATCATAACATTGTTATATGGGAACGTAACATAAAAAAATGTTATGTTATCATATAACATACACTCACCTGAAGGATTATTAGGAACACCTGTTCAATTTCAAATTAATGCAATTATCTAATCAACCAATCACATGGCAGTTGCTTCAATTCATTTAGGGGTGTGGTCCTGGTCAAGACAATCTCCTGAACTCCAAACTGAATGTCAGAATGGGAAAGAAAGGTGATTTAAGCGGTTTTGAGTGTGGCATGGTTGTTGGTGCCAGACGGGCCAGTCTGAGTATTTCACAATCTGCTCAGTTACTGGGATTTTCACGCACAACCATTTCTAGGGTTTACAAAGAATGGTGTGAAAAGGGAAAAACATCCAGTATGCGGCAGTCCTGTGGGCGAAAATGCCTTGTTGATGCTAGAGGTCAGAGGAGAATGGGCCGACTGATTCAAGCTGATAGAAGAGCAACTTGACTGAAATAACCACTCGTTACAACCGGAGTATGCAGCAAAGCATTTGTGAAGCCACAACACGCACAACCTTGAGGCGGATGGGCTACAACAGCAGAAGACCCCACCGGGTACCACTCATCTCCACTACAAATAGGAAAAAGAGGCTACAATTTGCACGAGCTCACCAAAATTGGACAGTTGAAGACTGGAAAAATGTTGCCTGGTCTGATGAGTCTCGATTTCTGTTGAGACATTCAGATGGTAGAGTCAGAATTTGGCGTAAACAGAATGAGAACATGGATCCATCATGCCTTGTTACCACTGTGCAGGCTGGTGGTGGTGGTGTAATGGTGTGGGGGATGTTTTCTTGGCACACTTTAGGCCCCTTAGTGCCAATTGGACATCGTTTAAATTCTACGGCCTACCTGAGCATTGTTTCTGACCATGTCCATCCCTTTATGACCACCACGTACCCATTCTCTGATGGCTACTTCCAGCAGGATAATGCACCATGTCACAAAGCTCGAATCATTTCAAACTGGTTTCTTGAACATGACAATGAGTTCACTGTACTAAAATGGCCCCCACAGTCACCAGATCTCAACCCAATAGAGTATCTTTGGGATGTGGTGGAACGGGAGCTTCATGCCCTGGATGTGCATCACACAAATCTCCATCAACTGCAAGATGCTATCCTATCAATATGGGCCAACATTTCTAAAGAATGCTTTCAGCACCTTGTTGAATCAATGCCACGTAGAATTAAGGCAGTTCTGAAGGCGAAAGGGGTCAAACACAGTATTAGTATGGGGTTCCTAATAATCCTTTAGGTGAGTGTATAGCTGTTATACGTTATGTTGTTATTATCCTCTGCTCATAATATCTATTTAAACGGGATAATGGTTTAACGTCTACTGTAGAAGTGAGTTAAGTGCTGCAATTGGATCAGTCAAATTCGCAAATACATCATGCAACGGTTCATCTCAGAATCATCTCAGAAGTATGATTCATTCATGAACTTTTGCATTCTAAAGGCATGACCCCCCTCCCCATTAAGCGCAAACCTTGCCCTGCATCAACTCACACTCTAAAAATGCTGGGTTAAAAACAACCCAAGTTGGGTTGAAAATTGACTAACCCAGCTTTTTTAAGCAAACATTTAACCCAACCGCTGGGTTAAAACAACCCATTTACTGGGTTAAAACAACCCGATCACTGGGTTAGTCCTTTTCAACCCAACTTGGGTTGTTTTTAACCCAGCATTTTTTAACCCAGCAATCACACAGTCAAGTGTCAACAAAAGTTCATACTTTAGTTCAGAGTTAGGAATTAAATCCTTTAGGATTCAGTTCAGAGTGATCTATAGATCCAATTCTATACTAATAGATTAATATTTATTTCATTGTTTTGTTGGCAATCAGCATCTAAATTAAATATTTAGAGTTTTTACTATTGGGTCTCGACTTTTAGAATAAACAAGGAATGGAAATCTCTGAAATGCAGTGTAGTAGAAAATCAAATATATTTTAGAATGAAGTAAAATTCCCCAAAATTAAAATGTTATGAAGTAAAGCTAGCCTACTTAAAAATGTGTGAGTGAAATGACTTTGTTACTGTTTACCATTGCTTTTGACAATCAAATGATACAGCATTTAAAAGATAAGTAACAAATCAGTTCTTTTGGGCCATTTATCTAATGGCAATTTATCATAAACAGATCTTCTTTTTGTTTCAGAGGGCACATTTTCTCCAGCCAAAAAGAGAATCAAGTGCTTTTTCACCTTACGCTAATGATAAAGATGCCAGGAACATTGCTGAGAACAGTCGTAAGCAGCACCCGCTGACACAGCCGGGCTTCTACAGTCCAAAAATCCAACGATCAAAGCACTGGGAAGCTGCACAGTCCACAAAAAAGTCTTTAAAAGGATCTTCTTCCACAAACAACTTAAAGGAGTTCTGTGCTCTCACGTTGCCTCTTCCATGCTCCAAAACTGCTGTTCTCAAACCAAGGTGAGATGCATAAATCATCTCAAAATGAATGATTATATAATGTTTTATACAATTCCTGTTGAAAAGGCAAGAGTAAACCAGTATGAATTTCTATGATGGCTCACAATGGGTTTTTAATCCAGGGCACAACTATGTGATTCAATACTTGTAATATTCTTGCGGACCCCTCCTTCCCCTCCCACCCATGAGATCCCACGGGGAGGGGTGGGACAGTCAGTAATAAGTGGGACATTCCCACCACATTGTATAGAGTTGTTCCCTGACCCTAAATTCAGTCTACACCTTCCAGGCACTGTCTGTCACTGCAGTTGAGTCTGATAAATTAACAATGTCACAGAGGAAAAAAAGGACATTCGAAATGGAATGAAAGGACTTCTATTTTTTTAAATGGCTCTGTCTTTATGCTTGCAGTCCTTTTGCAATGTATGCACCGCTTACTTCATTCTTTGTTTCTATGTGTCTACAATATGTGTGTGTCTGTGGTCTTTGTGTTTTATTTCTGCCAGCCCTTTGTGTTCCAAGCCGCAAGAGGTTAAAACTTCCCAGGTGAAAAAGCCTCCTTTGATGAGAGCTGTGGTTTCTCAGTCTTCACCGACCTCCAATCAACATGGCAAGGAGCACTTCAGCCAACTCCAGCTAAGAGAGGACCATCTCATCAAGAACCAGGACTACATTTCCAGAAATGGCCAACTTGGGTGGAGGCAGAGCCAGAATTCATTCACTGAGGATACTTTTACCAAGGATTATATTTCTATTAACACACTACATCTTTTCCCTGGACAACAGTCTAGAGCAGACCAGCCTGCAACATTAAGTCCAAAACTGGAAAAGGCAAGTCATGAGGGTGTTGACACTGGCATTAAACCATCTCAAGGTGACCTTGACCGATCCTGTCAACTTCAAGCCAGCCAGACTCAACCTGACTACAGCCTAAAACAAAGGAAGATACAGTACACACTGCATAGAGAAACCGGTGGTGTCAGAAACGGTGACCACAACCATATAAAAAGGTGAGCAGATATCTTTATGGGATATACTTATTACTTTTAATTTACCATTATCATAACAATAGCTAATAGTATTGTATAGTAATTCAGCAATTACTAAAATGTATTTAAAATAAGCACAAATCAATAACGCTTTACAATAAGGTTCATTTTTGTTAAGTTGTTACACAGCTCTCTGGAATACAATTTTAATTGGTCATTCAGTGGTCAGATATTTCCTAATATTCACATTGTCTGTGACAACACTCGAAACTGGTGTTACTTTCATGTCTCTTGTATCGCACCGCTGACATGCACTCTCATTTCATAAAAACGCAACTGCCGCAATCTTGTGTCTCAGTTTATCGATTGTATTGAAAAATGACTTTGGGGGTTGTAGTATTATTGTAGTATTGTTGCATTAGGGACCATTCACAAGGAACACACACTTTTTGTGCTAATAGCATGAGTTGCAGGATGGTGGATTTGCATGAAGCGAATGCAAATCAAACACATGAGTCTAGCACTTTTACATGGAAAAACAAAAGCAGCACAGTGGAATGCAAAAATGTTTTCTCTGCGAATGGCCCTTTTGGTCTGCGAATGACCCCTTTCCATTCCAAAATGCAAGATGCAAGGCAGTGGAATGGGGGAGCATTGCAAGGTATAGAGCAGTGAAAAGGTCTTCTCAACCGGTGGACCAAGGCCCACTAGGAGGCCTTAGCAAACATCCAGGGAGGCCCCAATGAATCTTACAATGATTTAAATTTAGTTATATTAACATACACTGTAAAAAAATATATTGTTGGTTTAACTTAAAAAGTAAGTAACCCGGTTGCCTTAAAATGTTGAGTTCATTGAAATTAAAAATTTGAGTTAATACAGTGAAGGAAATGGGTTTAATAAATAGAAACTCAAAATATTATTGTATCTGAACCACATAAATAAATTTAAAATTTTTTGTGATAAATCATGAAAATAGCACAGTTTCACTGCATTATAACAAATAAAACATAATTATGCAATATGTGTACAAAATCTTTTAATACTATTTGAATAAAGGGTGATGTCAATTCTCAAAAATGTATCACTGTATTAACTTACATTTTTTCATTTCAATTTCAATGATTTGGGAATTTCAATGAACTCAAAATTTTAAGGCAACCAGGTAACTTACTTTTTAAATATATTTTTACAGTGTAATCTTAAAGCGTAAATTAATTTAATAAAAATGATATATAATAAAATTAAACTGACTAAACTGATTATTTTTATTTTCATAACAGAAGTACCAGAGGTACATATTAGCTTAGACAGGAGGGCCTTCGAGGTTGAGAATCACTGGTCTAGAGGCGCATTTAAAAAAAAGTTACACTTAATTTAACTTGAGTGCTGCCTTTTGTAGAACAATGGGTCATGTGTGAGAAGCTGCAAAACATGCAAACGCAAAGGTCAAAGGTGTTTACACAGAAAAAACTAAGAAAATGCAGTGTAGTGGAATGCAAAAACACATTCTTTATGAACAGCCCCTTATTTGTCTTTTTTTTAGACATTGTATGGAAGATTTAAGATATACAGGTCAAGTCACCTTTATTTATATAGCGCTTTTTACAATACAGATTGTTTCAAAGCAGCTTCACAGTGATAAGAGGAAAATGCAACAAAGTTTCAGCTGTAAAGATCATTAGTTATTCATTTAGTTAATTCATCTAGCTCTGGAGAAAACAGTGATGTCATTGTCCAGCTCAGTTCTCCTACAATCGTGTCAATGCAGTCAGATCAATAATATTGCTGAATATTTAGTGTAAAATTACAGGTCAGATTTACAGGTAAAATGATCAAATAATTTCAACTCAGATCAATATTTTATTTTCAAAGTGTAGTGTAGGCTACATTGTCCTTGTGTATTCTCTTAAATAATAAATGCTGTAAAAAATGTATTGTACCTAATTCATCGACCAATGATAAACCTTATTGTAAAGTGTTACCCACACAAATAAAAAAAATAAATAAAAAAAAGTAATTATCTGAATTTTGTTATTACAAACCCGATTCCAAAAAAGTTGGGACACTGTACAAATTGTGAATAAAAACAGAATGCAATGATGTGGAAGTTTCAAATTTCAATATTTTATTCAGAATACAACATAGATGACATATCAAATGTTTAAACTGAGAAAATGTATCATTTTAAGGGAAAAATAAGTTGATTTTAAATTTCATGGCATCAACACATTTAAAAAAAGTTGGGACAAGGCCATGTTTCCCACTGTATGGCATCCCCTCTTCTTTTTATAACAGTCTGCAAACGTCTGGGGACTGAGGAGACAAGTTGCTCAAGTTTAGGAATAGGAATGTTGTCCCATTCTTGTCTAATACAGGCTTCTAGTTGCTCAACTGTCTTAGGTCTTCTTTGTCGCATCTTCCTCTTTATGATGCGCCAAATGTTTTCTATGAGTGAAAGATCTGGACTGCAGGCTGGCCATTTCAGTACCCGGATCCTTCTTCTATGCAGCCATGATGTTGTAATTGATGCAGTATGTGGTCTGGCATTGTCATGTTGGAAAATGCAAGGTCTTCCCTAAAAGAGATGACGTCTGGATGGGAGCATATGTTGTTCTAGAACTTGGATATACCTTTCAGCATTGATGGTGCCTTTCCAGATGTGTAAGCTGCCCATGCCACACGCACTCATGCAACCCCATACCATCAGAGATGCAGGCTTCTGAACTGAGCGCTGAGAACAACTTGGGTTGTCCTTGTCCTCTTTAGTCCGGATGACATGGCGTCCCAGTTTTCCAAAAAGAACTTCAAATTTTGATACATCTGACCACAGAACAGTTTTCTTTGCCACAGTCCATTTTAAATGAGCCTTGGCCCAGAGAAAACGCTTGCGCTTCTGGATCATGTTTAGATATGGCTTCTTTTTTGACCTATAGAGTTTTAGCCGGCAACGGCGAATGGCACGGTGGATTGTGTTCACCGACAATGTTTTCTGGAAGTATTCCTGAGCCCATGTTGTGATTTCCATTACAGTAGCATTCCTGTATGTGATGCAGTGCCGTCTAAGGGCCCAAAGATCACGGGTGTCTAGTATGGTTTTCCGGCCTTGACCCTTATGCACAGAGATTGTTCCAGATTCTCAGAGTCTTTGGATGATATTATGCACTGTAGATGATGATAACTCTGTGCAATTGTTCTCTGAGAAACTCCTTTCTGATATTGCTCCACTATTTTTGGCCGCAGCATTGGGGGAATTGGTGATCCTCTGCCCATCTTGACTTCTGAGAGACACGGCCACTCTGAGAGGCTCTTTTTATACCCAATCATGTTGCCAATTGACCTAATAAGATGCAAATTGGTCTTCCAGCTGTTCCTTATATGTACATTTAACTTTTCCGGCCTCTTATTGCTACCTGTCTCAACTTTTTTGGAATGTGTAGCTCTCATGAAATCCAAAATGAGCCAATATTTGGCATGACATTTCAAAATGTTTCACTTTCAACATTTGATATGTTATCTATATTCTATTGTGAATAAAATATAAGTTTATGAGATTTGTAAATGATTGCATTCCTTTTTTATTCACAATTTGTACAGTGTCCCAACTTTTTTGGAATCGGGTTTGTAGTTCATTTTGCGGTGGCTTAACATATATTATGTTTCAGTCAGGTGGATGTGAACTCAAAGAATGTGTTTGGTAAGCCTCGAGTGATCGCATCACTCCGAGCAGCATGTTCTCCGCGGCTCGTTCGTAGGAGCACAGTGGTGGAGGACTTGAAAAAACTCATTGTGATGGATGACACAGAGGACAGCGCTCAGGGTGATTCAGTACGTGATGTATTCGGCTCACATTCAGCAGTATGAGCCTAAACAACCTGACAGCCCAAGACAATAATGTGGAAAAAGCTGTTATTGTTCTGCTGAGTATTGTTATGTGAACAGTGTTGCCATGTTGCATTGTGTTTACTGTCTTTTTCTAGTCATCACCTCAACAAAAAGAGGCGAGGCTTCGCAGCAGTTTGCAAATGTCAGGTTTATGCGCCAGTCCGTCTTTATTCAGCCCTGCTCAACGATCATACCCAGAGACCCCCACACTCACACCCATCCATTTCCACCTGCAAACACGTCAAACAGGCAAGATTTATTCCTTCTACGAGGCATAACTTTATTATTATACACTATATTAATAATAAGAATAAAATATTTATTGTACTGTTGCGGTTTACATATTCTGATGGATTTGTCATTTGCTCTTCAACAAGTATTACCTTATTAGACTATACAATAGCACTCACTGGTTGTCTTTTCCTAGAATGTGGGGAATTGCCTGAGCAGGCAGTATCTGACCTATGGGACAGAGACCAACATCCTGATTCTGAACTCATGCCCCTGCCATGCACGGCCTATGATCTTGACTGGAATAGTCTAGTTCAAGCAGCCCAAGAGTATGACAGTAAGTATTAAAGGATAAATGAAAATGTCGAGTTAAAAGGATAGTTCACCCTCAAGCCATCCTAGGTGTATAAGACATTCTTCTTTCAGACGAATACAATCAGAGTTATATGAATGAATGTCCTGGCTAATCCAAGCATTATAATGGCAGCGAATGGCAGCCCAAACTCTGAAACCCAAAAAAGTGCACCATCCATTATAAAAGTAATCCACACGGCTCCAAGGGGGTTAATAAAGGCCTTCTGAAGTGAAGCAATGCATTTGTGTAAGAAAAATATCAATATTTAATATGCTATAAAGTAGAATATCTAGCTTTCGCCAGACAGCCTTCTGTATTCAACTTCTAGCGTTTTGAACTGCGTGAGGCGTTATGTTTTTTTTTTTTTTTTAAGTTGAATACAGAAGACGCTCTGGCAGAAGCTAGATATTTTACTTTATAAAGTTTTAAATATGGATATTTTTCTTACATAAATGCATCATTTTATAACTTTTTGGGTTAACTGTCCCTTTAAGATTGTTCATCATCCAGGCTTTCAAATCATGTGTCATGTGCAAACAAATAATGCTAAAGCTTTTCTCAAACCTATTGCCATTAGTGGATGCATGAAGTAAATTTGCTTCAAATTATATTTATCTTAATCTGTGATATTACTTAAATGCAACAGTTCAGTAAACAAGAAGTTTAATATTGAGTAACATGCAGCTTAGATGCAGCATTGCCAGATGCTGTCTATTTTAACCTGGTCAACGAAAATCGTTCCAAATGAAGCAGAATAAAATGTCTCCAAGCAGTAAATGGTGGCTTTTGTTCCTGAATGAATCAGAATTTTATAACAATGCTCAATGATTCGCTCATATAAAACAGTTTAGTTGTTTTGTTCCTGAATGAATTTGTATTTTTGAACAAATCTGTTAAATGAATAATTTAAAGTCATCATGAAAGTTCTAATAGTCTTCCTATTTGTGATGTATGGTATATCCGAGTGAAACAGCTTCTTGAACAAGACAAATGTAAGGCAGGACTTGATTTTGTCCATCAGGAATTGATCGGTTGGTTGGATCATTGTGGTTTGCTAAAGAGTGCAACAGTGCCTGCCAGCTGCGCTGGTTCCGAATATTTTCTCCATTCATTTTCCCTACAGGGATTTTAAAAAGTCTTCATTTAAGAATCCATTATAACACAGCCAATCGGCTACGAGGTGAATCACAACAAAAGCAAAAAGTTTTTTAATATCAGATAAAAAGACGAAGGTACAAAACTGTGTACTTAATGGATTTGGATTGGCTTAAAAATGATCGAGAAATATAAAACTAATAATTTACAAGTTTATTGCAAAATATGCATATCTCTCTCTCTCTCTCTCTCTATATATATATATATATAGAGAGAGTTTATAGTATATATATATATATATATATATATATATATATATATATATATATATATATATATATATATATATATATATATAAAAACACAATTTGTTAAATATATATATAAAAACATGTAAGCATTTTGAGAATGTAGAGAAATGGACTAACTTTATATCATTCGCAGTGCTTCATAGGTGTGGGCGGGGCTAAAGAGCTATTTTGGAGCGTGTTGCTTTTTTCCACTCTCTGATTGGTGTAATGTTCTGTACAGCAGCATGGGTAATGTAGTTTTTCACCAGGAATTCCACCGTTAAACATGATTATTTTATAAATAATCTGAAATAATGCGGGTTGACCGCTTCAGCAGAAGCAAATACCATGGATTAACAACCTCGTAGCTCACAGTAGGTCTGTCTTTAAAGGTTTATAAGTTATAGCTCAAAATCAATTTCCTAATGGAGAAAATAAATAGCGTAAGAATGAATTTTTTACTTCTGGAACCCGACAGTTGCACTCTACTGTATTGCTGTAAGTGTTAGTGACAGGTTGTCCTGTGCCAGTTAACACGTCATCAGAGAAGATCGATGATGCCGTTGCAAGAGAGAGGGGAAGTTATGTTGATTAAAAGAGCACATGACTTAAAAAAAATAATGATTTGTTTAATGCCTATGATTATTATAGTAGATATAGCAGTAGCAGCATTAAAATAAATAACTCCATGGTTATATTTTTACAGCACAAAGGATGGCAACCCTTCTGTCAGAAATGAGTCCTGTATCAAGCAGGCCAGACACACCATCCCAGGGTACCTACAAGATCCAGCATTCCAGTGCTTATTCCAGTGGAGAAGATATGGAGTAAGTGGAGCATCTTTTCTAATCTTAATTTTAAAACC
Organism: Paracanthobrama guichenoti; assembly: GCA_018749465.1. Lineage (NCBI taxonomy): Eukaryota > Metazoa > Chordata > Actinopteri > Cypriniformes > Gobionidae > Paracanthobrama > Paracanthobrama guichenoti. The sequence continues at coordinate 7,105,332 of CM031963.1, forward strand.
AGTAAACAGCTGCTGGTATGTAATCCATTCTTTAATACACTGCATGAAAAAGAATTGACTTGCATGGTTATTTTTAGCAGTGACATATTTATTGACTTTCCGGACCAACTCTCTCACCTGGAAGGGATGCTTAGGCGATTGAGTAGTGATCTGCTGAAGGTGAGGCTCACTGATAAATGAAAAAGGCATGAACTACGTGCTCTCATAGAGGACAAACCGCTCACAAGCACAATGTGTTCCTCTGTCCTCTGATTCAGGAGAAGAGAGACAAGGTGGGACTTCTGGCAGAAGTGTTGAAGCTTCGTATTAGCAACCAGCACCTGAGAGAAGAGTCCCTCAGTGCAGTTGCACAACTACACAAAATCAGCAGAATTTTAAACACAACACCTGGAGGGGAGGAGTAATGCAGGGTTGGAAGCAAAGACTACAAATCTGGAGATAGACTGACTTTTTTTTCCTTCTTGATTTGGGAGGTAAAATCTGCGGAATGGATTTGAAATGTTAAAATGGAGCCACTGGTAACTCAGGGTTTCTGCAGGTTTTATGAATTTAAAATTTCAAGACCTTTTTAAGACTAAGTAAAGGAAATTTAAGGAATAAACTGAAGGGAACACAATACGTCAATATGTTCTCGAAATGTAAATGTCTAGTGAGAAACACAATGAGTTGCATTAGCAACACTGCAGAGATTGAAAATGAAACTCCCAACAGATATCCATTACTTTTTAATTCATTTTACAAAAAAGTAGCTTCAATACCTTTGCTCTCAACCACTAGAATATGGACATAACTTTTATCTTCTGATCACACTGCAAAAAAGTGGTGCTCTTCCTCAGTATTTTTGTCTTGTTTTCCACTGCAGCTGTCTAAAGATTCTTAAATCAAGATGCATTTACCGGAGATACAAAATGAATGAATATGAAGACTTGTGTTTTGTAATATTGATCAAAATGAAGTGAGTTTTTCTGAAAACAAGAACAAATATCTGCCAGCGGGCTCAGAAAAAAAATACTTAAAGCCACAATATGTAATTTTTTTGCTGCTACTAGGTTGCTTATTCAAAACAAAGGATAACGCTTTTATTATGCCGCAGACGAGCACTTCTGCTTTTTCCGTTCATGAATACGCAGCGCTGTTTTATCATATTAGATACATCATTTGATTGTGTTGAAAGTTATATTATAATGTTACTCTGTGCATTTACTCGGCGGCTACTATGAGATACTTGTTGCACACCGCAGTAAGCTATCGATATTAGGCATGGTAAAACATGGTGCTCATGGTAAATCAAGAAAACAAGTTAAACAATAAGACTAACTGTGTTGAGCTACACTCACCTAAAGGATTATTAGGAACACCATACTAATACTGTGGCATTGATTCAACAAGGTGCTGAAAGCATTCTTTAGAAATGTTGGCCCATATTGATAGGATAGCATTTTGCAGTTGATGGAGATTTGTGGGATGCACATCCAGGGCATGAAGCTCCCGTTCCACCACATCCCAAAGATGCTCTATTGGGTTGAGATCTGGTGACTGTGGGAGCCATTTTAGTACAGTGAACTCATTGTCATGTTCAAGAAACCAATTTGAAATGATTCGAGCTTTGTGACATGGTGCATTATCCTGCTGGAAGTAGCCATCAGAGAATGGGTACATGGTGGTCATAAAGGGATGGACATCCTCAGAAACAATGCTCAGGTAGACCGTGGCATTTAAACGATGCCCAATTGGCACTAAGGGGCCTAAAGTGTGCCAAGAAAACATCCCCCACACCATTACACCACCACCACCAGCCTGCACAGTGGTAACAAGGCATGATGGATCCATGTTCTCATTCTGTTTACGCCAAATTCTGACTCTATCATCTGAATGTCTCAACAGAAATCGAGACTCATCAGACCAGGCAACATTTTTCCAGTCTTCAACTGTCCAATTTTGGTGAGCTTGTGCAAATTGTAGCCTCTTTTTCCTATTTGTAGTGGAGATGAGTGGTACCGGTGGGATCTTCTGCTGTTGTAGCCCATCCGCCTCAAGGTTGTGCGTGTTGTGGCTTCACAAATGCTTTGCTGCATACCTCGGTTGTAACGAGTGGTTATTTCAGTCAAAGTTGATCTTCTATCAGCTTGAATCAGTCGATGAATGTATCCAAACATAGATAGATTGCTCATCTGTCTTATAAAACACATAATATATTAAGGTGTTTCTATGTTTTCTACAAAATAAAACCTGCGGGTATGATGTCATTGATAGGCAACGCACAGACACGGTCCGAATCCTGGTTAAAATTGCTTATTTCTTTGGATTTAAATATTGTTGGAAACATTTGGGATAATGTAAGTACATAAGTCAACAAAATGTATAACATTGTTCTAGTGGTATTTGGATATTTGAATCCAAAAATCTTACATATTGTGCATTTAACTCATTTCTTGTTCTTTGTTTTGTTGTTCAATTTTTCAAGGCTTTACATTTGCATCTCAAGTAAATGTATCAAAGATGTTTCGATATTTGTATTGGAAAACAGGACAAAAATGGAAGATATACACTTTTGAAATGCATGCAACATTTAATGCCATAACTTGAATTTAAGACTTTCTGCTCTGATTTAATGCCTTTATAAAATTGTGTAAGGGCGAATGAAGACTTTTTAAGACCTGTAGAAATCCTGTAACTGAAAGCTTAATCAAATTAGCCAGAATATTTAATAAACACAAATTCCAGTTCTTCTGGTGCAGGATTTGTGTGAGTTTGAAAGAAAGCCACAGAAAAGAAAAGCCAAACAAACTGAACTCAGTCAAGGTTTAACAACAGCACAGTATGTACAAACCAGAACAACTTTCATAAGGTTGATAACTCTCTCAGGAAACATTACAGCTCCCCTAAGGCTTCTTAGACAGAGAATAATTAGGTTAAGGCTGTAAAAAAGCTATAAAACAGCTTAATATAAAAACATTATAATAAATATATAAATATATATACAAAAATAGATACTTAACAATTGCCATTTATTATAAATAAGTAATAAAAGTCTATAAAGAATATGCTTTATCAAACCATGTAAAGTCACAATGAAAAATGCTGAAAATAGCATATAAAAACACTGAAAATGTAAATATACTCTGTGATGGTTAAAACATTAGAACAATAAAAATATAATAAACACAATAAATAAGTTATTTTAAAATGCTTGAGATGCAATTGTGTTTAATCACAACAGTGATTAATCTTCATAAAACTGTATCGAACTATAAAACACAGTTGTTTAAAGACCAGTAGTCAGTTTGGCTTGCCTTTCTTAGACTTTTCAAGCATATATTCTCAGTGAGGCGTGAAGGCCTTCATTTGACCGCTTCATACACTTCTCTATAGGCTAGTAACATGTGCAGCGGACTGGGCACAGAGCGTTCTGCCTTCATTTCTGCCTCGTGTGTTTGAACCCGCACATTGCGGTTCTGCTGGCGGCTGAAGCTCCAGGCTTTTAGGCTAAAAACGGATAGAGGTTTATATGAAATTCCAATGCAACAGATAAGCCTGTATGAAGTTTGGAGAATTCAGAGAGCTTACCAGTACAGACGTCTCTCCTTCTTGGGCAAGATGTGCCATAGATTGGCTAACTCTTTGGTGACCGTAGTGGATGGGATGCCAGGATAGGATCTGTTCCCAAATAAGATCATCACTGTCTGTCATTTAAAGGATTTATATATTCAAATATATTTAGATTTGCTCTAATAGTAGTATACAAACCTGATGTATAATTTTCTGTTCATTCGGCAGAACATAATGAAGCCATTCACACATTTTTTCTTAGGGTTTGACTGCGTTGCAACACGTCCCGCTCTTGAAGTGCGACTGTATGGACATTCTTTTCTTGCTCTTTTCAGAGGAACGAGTTGTTCTGGGGTCTCGTCTTCAGAACTTTTGTTCCCTTCCTCACTCTTCAAGGACAGACAGCTACCATTTCCAGCACTCATGACAGTCTGCCAATTTGAAATGCAGAGAAGATACCATAAATAGAGAGCTCACTGTAAAACAATATCTTAATAAACTAACATACAATGGGGTTCAAAATTCCACTAGTAAAAATGCTTCTATTTTGCATTTCTCTAATTCCAATTTTGACTTTTTCACTGCCTCTACAAAGACAAATAATCAATGTCACAAAGTTGTTTATTTGTAGGGGATATATGTTGCAGAATTGCAATGCTGGGCATTTAGTGTTGGAAAATTTCACCACTATTCGATACATTATTTTATAATGTATTTCAATGAGATACAGTCATTAAAAGCTAAAGTAAATTCACTATTTGTCCATTAAAATACTGTAAGAAATAATCATAAACAATCATATTAACGCATATTTTAATTATAATGTGTTCATTTTATATATAAATGTATCAAACTCTAGAAACACCTGAGCATGTTGGTACCATTCTTTGAATAGGATCCAATGTATGAGAACAATATAAAAAGTTTCACCCCTAATGCACAGTGTTGCATTTTTTTCAACACTTAGAATGGTCTCGGATTTATATATGTTCCAGATTTCAGGGCATGTAAGCCTTTTCGCCTCACTACATACTGTTATGTGTAGTTTTTACCCATTTAAAGTTACGTATTATTTAATTGTATTATGTTGCAAATCTACTAAGATGGGTCTCCAAGGGTCTCTGAACCCAGATTTTCATTGTGGTCTCAGATTTTTAGACAACACTGTATATACAGGAAACAAAGGATCACAAAGTTTGGCCTTACTGAGTCATTTGTAAAACTGCCTTGCAAACTGGGACTTTTTAAGATGGTAGATTCTGCTGTGACCCACACGTCCTCGAATAATGCTGTTATGGTAAAAAAAATATTGTTCAATCAGCATTCCAGCAACACTGTCTTGTTTGTAATTTCACACTGTCTGTAATGTGCACATTTAGCTCTAAGCCTATTTTGCCAAACTGTTTTTGTTCAATTATATTGTACAAAGCAGATGGTATATTATTCATAAAACAACAAATGCATTTATTTCATAAAAAGCATACATGCTAGTCTATAGTAGTGTATAATGTATGTGTGAAGGCCTGTATGGATAATCTTTACTTTGCAGCGCTTCTCGTCCTTCGGGATGGAGAGAACTGCTCAGACCTTGAGAAGGAGATGTGAGCAGAGAGGGGTTGAGGATCAGGCTGTCAGCTTCCGGCGGGGGTGTGCGCAGAGGCAGTATTGGTGTTTTTGGCAGCGTGGGGTTGAAAGGAAAATGCTTTTTCCAGGCAGCTGGAAAAGCTCCAAGCATGGGGTCTTTAAGGAGAATTCCTGATCTGAAGATTTAGTAAAACATAAAAACGAGTTACAAACTTGCACACAGGTACAGCTTAAAAGGGATAGTTCACCCCAAAAATGAAAATTCTGTCATCATTTACTTGCCCTCAAGTTGTTCCAAACCTGTATGCATTTCTTTCTTCTGCTGAACACAAAAGAAGATATTTTGAAGAAGATCTGTAACCAAACCGTTGATGGGCCCCACTGACTTCCACTGACTTTTTCCACTAACCTCAGGGTGAGTACTTTTTGGGTGAACTATCCTTTTAAGCTGTCATTTCTCTGCTATTCACAAATATAAATTAAATATCCAATATACAAACCCTGGTGGAGGTGTATCCAACACCTTTCTCCCTGGGCTTCCATCTTCACTTCCTGTTTGGTCTTCACAGATACTACAGGTACATTCAGCCTCAGTGCTCCCTGATAACAAAAAATATCCTTAGGTATCAATTATGTTTAAGAATGTGGATTTAATCGATGTCTAACACCAAAAAAAGACCTTTTTTTTACCTGTATTGTAAGAGGAAGTTGTGGAGTGGGAGTCTATGGAGCTTTGTGATGGCTCGCTATCATCAACAGACCACGACTCTTTGTCCTCTACAGTTTGGACTTCTGATGAATTACTTTGTATGTCACACACCAGCTGTTGCTCTTGCTCCTCAACAGCGTTTATGATAAATCTCTCAGAGTCTTTGCTCTGAGGGTCCCTCTTTTTGTCACTCAGTCGTACTGTTTATAAAATGAAGTGAAAATAAATCCCATTTTGAATAATAAAATAGCTTTCTTACTTCAATATCTTATTCTTTACAAATATATAATTGACCTGTATACGTGTTTATGCCACTGTAGGTGTACATTTTCTTGGTTTTAAGGAATCGTGGTGGTGTGCTAGATAATGGAGTGTCCTCGTTCTCTGACTCTGATTCTGCAGACACACAGAGGCCATAAACTTTAGTCTATATCACATGCCCTCGAATTGTGCATAAATAATAAAGCAACTTACTGTTCTCATTGTTTTTGGGGGGACAGTGTAGGGGAACATGACTCTTCAGACTATGAATGTGACTTTGGTGAAAGTCAAAGCACTGCAGCATGTTTATCAGGGTCTCCTGTGGACACAAAACAGAGTCAATAACATTGTTTTATCACTATTTTTAACTATATGTATTAAAGCCATTCATGCCATGTAAAATATATTTTATGATGTTTAATGCCTAGAGGAAGTATTATGTTTTGGATATAGTGCCTTACAATCAGTTAATTAATTACTGTAATTTAATTACTTTTCCTTGAAAAAGTAAAGTAAGGGATTAATCTAAATTTTTATGTAATTGAATTACAGTTGCTTCTGGTATAAATTCTGTATAGACTATAGTCTATAGAATAATTCTATATAAAACAATAGTGGATTTAACATCAAAAATCAAATGTTAAAATGTATGTTTAAATATAACCTTCTCCTCTAAATACTTTTTGTCAGGTCAAGAATAATTTATTTGAAAGAATTAAGAGCAGTTTCATCTTGTATTGTTCAACTGGTCAAGGTTGGAATGGGATATAGAAAGTAATTAGTACTAATAAGTAATGCAATACTTTTTAGAGAGAGTAATTAGTACAGTAATCTAGTTACAATGTTGAAGATGTAATTAGTAACTAATTACTTTTAAAAGTAACTTACCCAACACTGCTTACAATGAGCACCATATCTTCTTAATTCTACATAATAATCATAATATTAATAAAGACATTTATTAATAAAACATTTAAAAACGACCTCATGGCATTTTATCACAGCTGACTGCGTATCAACGTGTTAGTTTCGCGCTCTATTCAAAGATATATTATTTTAAAATACTTTGGAATGGAACCTAAATTATAGTTCGCATAAGTTCGAATAATTCTTTGATCACTGATACGTCTCTTTTATTTTCATGTTTTATTCTTTTTAAATGGATGTTTATTTTCTTGTGTAGGTAGTTGACTTACCTGAATTATTCTCTTCGGAGTTGAAAAATGCCGCAATATACTGCGAATATTAACTAAATTAAATATCTACCAACATAGAGCTTCTTAAAATGACATTGGAAAAGAAAAGAGCCAATCGGCTTCAGCGTTTACGCGGATTGGCTAACGAGAGGCATCAGGCTTTCTCCAGTAGGTCCTTTACACAGACCTCGTGACAATTGGTTGCTGGGCTGCTTCATTAACGCTTTTATAAACTTTAAAGCCTAGAGTGTATCGACTTTTTATGTTAAAATACTATTCAAATTAAGGCATGCTGGTTTCCTTAAAAAATGTGAAAACACTGACTCTGAACAGTCTGAAAAATTACATTCCAAAAGCATTAAGTTACATGTTCTCAGCCCTTTTTTGTTTTTAGTTTGTTCCGTAAGATTTACATATAATTAAAGCGATTTGGGGCGTGGCTATCTGTATGTGCGAAATGGGGGAGTTTAAAAAAAACTTTTATTTATTTATTTTTTGCAGTTCCTTTTTGTGACACTAGGCGTATATAAATTACACATGTTCAGCTAACGCGCAAATATGTGCAAAATAAACAATTTTTATTTACGTTTTAATGAGAGATTTAAATATTTTAATCTATTATTGAAAACGTATTGTTATGCTCAAATTCAAGATATATGAAATATATGTTATATTTATGATCCCACACCACTGCCAAAAGTAACAGTGAGGATAGCGAGGACACCCCCGTGTCAGTGGGATGAGGAGCTACGCAGTTAGAGAAGCTCTCCTGTTCTGCCTCAGTAACACCGACAGCAGAACTGAGAATACGATCATTTACAGCCTGCTCAAGATATCAAGGACGAATCAACCCGGCGTTGGTAATGAAATGTTCCTCAGACTAAATCCTCTCGTCATTCAGCACTATGTGCTATTCATTTCCAGCGACAGCAGTGGATTTGATAGAGCAGTGGTGCGCCAGCCCCGGACTAGTGGTACAGTAAGTGTGTCTGCCCTGCAAAACCTGCTCGGGGTCCGCATCTTTTGTGGGCACTAAGATGTGCTTCGTCATTTAATTTGCTAAATTGTTTGCATGAATTAAACCTGTGTTATTAATTATTTACCTATATAATTATTTCATTACTTGTTCTATTTTATAATTAAGTGTGCACCAGATTATAAAAATGACTAAGCAGCTGGGAATTATACAGTAGTTTAGTTCGTCGTACGATTCAGGATTTTAACTTCTTTTTCTATATTCCCCTTCCATGCAGGTTTAATCCCTAAACATCTCTCGTAAACACCAGATGAGCCGTTTACGGTACAAAGCAGCGACTGTCAGATGGAACTGTTCTGTCGCGCGCTGTGACCAGCAGACACGCATATGTCGCGTGCGATTACTGCTGCTGTGCTTGTGCGTGCTGGTGGCGATGACACTAACACTGGCATTATTACTATCTAACCAACAAACGATAGAGTATGACCTACCTCCCAGACCTCCCGACCTGTTCAAAGACAAGGTAAGAGGGCAACAACATACATTTTTTCCCTATTTCTTTTCTTTTGCACAGTTTTTCTTGAATACAATCCTGTTGGGAAATCCATCTTTAACTTGTAGCTGTGTTTTGGAACATCAACATGACATTTTTTTTTTTTTTTTTGCTGGTCCAAGCTAGTCATTATATGGTGAAAAATTGCCATTAGCTGGCCCTTAGCTGTTGTAATAGCTACCATGATCCAAAAAATAGTATAACCGGCTGTTTTTTTTTTTTTTTTTTTTTTTTTTGCTGGTCCAAGGTTGGACTAACTAATTATCACCTTACTCTCTTTATTGACATATATATGGTTCAATGAAGAACCTTTAAAGTCACCATTAAAAAATTGAAAATTCTTGTTTTTATGGAAATGTTGCAGTATTTATTATAAATTATTTATAGAGTGTAAATTATTATATTTATTAAAATGATTAAATGGATGCAGCCTTAATGGGACAATAAAAGCCCTCCCTACACCGAACCCTAATCTAACCCTACCCAATAAATACTTTTATTATTATTATTATTAAACACTCGTTAGTCACTTTATTTCCACAATTTTCTTCATTTTTATTGAAAGTAAATGCCTTTTTGATGTTATATGTAATGGGAAAAGGGTGGATTTGAACCCGGGTCATCAAAACCTAGTTCCATGCGCCTATTGGGTCTTTCAGACAGAACACGACAACTGGTGAGCTCATGCACACGCCGCGGTCAAAGTTCAAAATAGTTCGACTTTCGCCACTGCGCTCTGTGATGATTACTCGCACGGCCAATAGGAATAGGGCATCCAAACAAGCACAGAAAACAAAATGGATGAAAAGCTAGTACTCTCTGCATTTCTGGAGCTATACATAATACAAGTTTGCTGCTCCCTACTGAGCCGAAAGTACACCTGGAAACGGGTTGTTGTGGAAACGGAGCTCGTTTGCAAGCTTGAATTCCCTAAACTGTTCTCTGGACCTGAGAGTTTCATGCACCTACAGCCTCTTTCTTTATCTTTTTACTAGCAGGGCTAGTGCTATCGCTCAGATACATACATATTTGCTGCTGAAAGGTGGAACAACAATCAAATGACTAGACGCATAGAACTCTCACTAAAAGTTTTGAAAACTCTGCCTACTTTGCTCTGGCTAGTGTAGTGCAAACCGCGTTGTATCTGAAGGGGTACGATGAACCCAGCGGCCAGCGCAGTGCATTCCGCGTCCTGTCTGAAAGGCCCATTACACTCTACCGACTACACCACTAAAGACGTTACAACATGTGCATCTTTATTAATCTTGTGTGGCCCAACCAGGCATTGCTGGGTGGATAAATAGCGCTTGCCAACAAGGCGGGCTATTTGTACTTAGTGTAAATAGACACTTCGTTTTTGGCACCCATGTAATCCATTGCACAAAAGGTTCTCTTGTGGAAAGGGGTCCTTTACATTGCTCTAAGAATTTTTTTTTCTTTTAAGAATTCTTTTAAGTCTGCATGAACCGAAAGTTGCGACCGACTTCAGTATTGTGACCTATTTTCCGAATGAAACAGAATCCTAGCTGTGTCCCAATTCAGAGGCTGCATCCTTCAAAGGTCTCATTTGAAGCTGCGTGATGAAGGCTGTCCCAATTCAAATGCTTCTTTAATGCGGCCTCCAAATGCGTTCTTTGTTTCCCGTGAAATGAAGGATACAACAGATGGATCCTTCGCAGCCTTGCCTACCCCAGGATTCATTGTGCGCCTGTGACAACAGAATTTTTTTAAAGAGAAATTGCCAAATTACAGTTTTCAATACAAATATTGGGTTTCAGCTTACCCAAATATCCAATGATACAAATGTAAATTAAACCTTTAGAGTTCAAATGTTGGCTTATATCTTACTAAGATGCAATTATATATAGTTTATACTCTTTATTATATTCAGAAATGGGCCATGGTGAACATATTTAGACCGTTTGCGAACCTTGTTTTGTTTTTTAAACCTTGTTTTAGTTTAATATAACTAATATAATATAAAAAAAGTCCAGTACAAACGTTACTGCCGCTCATCAACGGCAGCTGTCAAAGTTGCTATGCGACAAGAACAATCCTCCGTAGGCTAGACGCGCCATTTAACAACGCTCGTTCCGACCTTCCGAAGGATGCAGCCTCCGAAGACCGAGTCCTTCAAAGGAACCAACCTCTGAATTGGGACTCAGCATTTGAATGAGACAAATATAGGGCATGGCTTGTTTTTTTCCCTTCTGGGAATTGGTTGGACCTAGAAAAGCATGCGTACCATTCAGCTCGTTGTCAAAGCTCGCAGCAGACTGACGGTTGAAGGGGATGTTCTAGTCAAAGCGTCGTCATCAGAGAAGGCCATTTCAGAGGGGAAATACATTTTCAGAGTTTGATTAAAGGTTATGAAGACATTTGTTTTGTGGATTAACTTGCATGGATGTATTGTTCACCACAAGACTAGTAATGCACACTAACAAAAAAAGTAAATGGGGTCAAATTTGATATTATGGCGACTTAAATTTTCTTTGGGGGGAACCCAAAATCGTTTTTGTTGCATCACTACACTCCCCCCACATCTTTGGATAATTTTTTTTTTTTTAAGTGGGTAGACCAGCTATAGAAAATGGATATCACAATCCAAAACCCAGCTTTTTCCAATCTTAATTTCTCTGCAATTTTCCATGCATCCAAATAATGACTTTTGCTTTTCATTCTGTGCATCCGGTCACCTTTCACATGTTTACTGTCTTTAACCTTTCATAGCTGAATCACCAGCCAGGTAAGCCCACAGTTGCCCAGGTGAAGCGGCTGGTCTCGCAGGTGAGTTGGGGAAGACTGTGGTATTCCCATCTGCGACCCATTCTCACTGAACGACAGCCAGGAAGTCGTGGGAGTCGGGTTGTTCGAAAAGTAAGACATAATCAATTTAAGAATATCAAAGGTATATGTTTTGTTTTCAGTTTGAATCAATCTTGGACAAAGTCACCTCTGATAACAGATTCATTGTAATGTAGATGCATGCATTTTCTGTAAAGCTGCTTTGAAACGATATGTATTGTGAATTGCGCTATACAAATAAATGTGAACTGAATTGAATTGAATCGCAGATCTAACCAAATCTGATGTCTCCCATTTTCTGTGATCCTAGCACATCATTTCTCAACTGGATTCTCTTACGGCAGGCTGGTCTGTAGCTGTGGACTCCTTCATCTCTGAAACCCCTCGTGGCCCTGTTAGCTTCTCAAATGTCCTGGCTGTTTTAGACCCAACGGCTCCTCGGCGATTGCTTTTGGCTTGTCACTATGACTCGAAATTTATACCTACAAATCCAAGTGACCCACAGAAGGTGTTTGTGGGTGCTAGTGATTCTGCTGTGCCCTGTGCTATGATGCTGGAACTGGTCACAGCTTTGGACCCACACCTCAAAAAGCACAAGCAGCTGGTAAGACAAAGTTTTACACTCTCATCTTCATTTCAGAGGTCATTCATTTCATTTAAATTTTGAGATATATAGCATTACTAGCTCATGAGTTCATGCTGTCCTGAGATAAAGAGAGCGATACATGTCTCTGAGGAGGTCACTTAAGCTTTTTCCAGACTTGTTTAACCGCAGTGCTGTAGAATTCAGTCAGGTCTGTTGTTTAACTTGTAACAGAGCCAAGAGCTACAAAACACTGCATGACTGGAAAGGATTTTGAGTAGAGACTAAATTTTCTTTTTTTACTAATGATCTTGTACATATATTACACACACGTTCCCATATAAATGTGAATATATAGTACATATTTATACACACATAGTACCATATTTTTTATCACATGTACAGTACATGTATATGTTATGAAGTGTATTACTGAATATAAAATTGTGATAAATATATTGTAGTAAATTTGTCATATATTTTTCAATATATGAAAAGTGGCAAGTCCATATGTATTATATTATTCAATATAATGTAATATAGTAACACAATATATTATTCTGTATATTTTCAATATACATTAAATAATTCATATTTTCTTTGTGTAAGCGAACCTGCATAGCAGCTGTAAAATACATGGTTACTCATCCATGGAGACTTGCTATTGATTTTTTTTTTTTTGCACAGCTTACTACAATAATGTAGCATCTTTCTCTACAGTCCAGGTGGAATAAATGATTTTAAGTTAATCTAAAACCTTAGTAAACAGAATCCCACAGCAACAACTCCAGGATTTGGAAACATGATTCTTTGGGACATTTGATTGACTGTCCACTTTTACAGAGCAGATTCTTTTGTTTTTGTTTGTTTGTCTGTGTGTTTGTTTTTGTGTGTGTGTGTGTAGATGTCCAGGGTAACCCTGCAGTTGGTCTTCTTTGATGGAGGAGAGGCTTTCGAGCAGTGGTCTCAGACAGACTCGCTATATGGTTCACGGCACCTCGCAGACTACATGTCCCGCACTCCTCACCCGCCGGGTTCTAAACAAACCACACTGCTGAACGCTGTGGTGAGGCATAATGCTTGTGTATGTGTGTGGGTTCACTTGTTTTTAAAGGGGTATGAACATTTCTTCATTTACTAAACTCATGTCTTTCCAAACCTGTATGACTTTCTGTTTGTGGAACACAAAAGATGTTTTGAAGTTAATGGGGTCCAAAATTGACTTTCATTGTATAGACCAAAACATTCTTCAAAATATCTTCTGTTATGTCCTGGAGAAAAAAAAAAAAGTCATACAGGTTTGGAACAACATGAGGGTGAATAAATCATTTGTTTTTGTCTTGTTAAGTGTCTGTTGTGTAAGATGTATATGAACATATTGAGTTATAGCTGATATTTGCAGGATCTCCTTGTTCTTTTGGACCTTATTGGTTCCCCTGATCCCATGTTTGTTAATCACTTTGAGAACACAGCTCGCTGGTTTGACCGCCTTATCGCTGCTGGTAAGACTGATTTGACTTTCCATTAATGCTAAAGTTATCCTGGTTAATCATTAATGGCCATAAAGACACTTAAAACTAATGTTTGATCCGCAATGGCTTAAATTAGAGTAAAAATTACCAGCCACTTGCTTCAAAAGGAAATACCATTGACGTGTCTACATGTGAAGATTAAAAAGTTCAGTGAAAAATGTACTATGCACAACAATGACCTTGTCTTGATTGCCTTTATGAAAATTATAATTATACGATGTAGACAGACCCTATGATACATAGCTTATTTACACCATCTAAATGGCCTTGACTTTTGACCTCTCTCATTTTATTTCTGCATTTTCTAAGAGAAAAGACTTCATAATTTGGGCCTCCTTACTTCCCATGCCAAAGAACAGATCTATTTCATGAAGGATGTGAACATGGGGCCGGTCGAAGATGATCATCTTCCTTTCCTTCAGAGAGGTAAGACAAAGCATCCATCAGATTGACATGCAAAAAATATGCCCAAAATATATTGCTGCAAGATCATCTATACTGAATGGATCACACGTTTTTGACTGCAGGAGTTCCAGTGCTGCACATGATCGCTACACCGTTCCCGTCCTTCATGCACACCATGGAGGACACAGCAGACAAGGTTCACAGTCACACAGTGGAGAATCTCACCAAAGTCCTTGTGGTCTTTCTGGCTGAATATCTGCGGCTCTAGAATGATATAATATTACATCCAACCACATCCGTTGTGAATCGGTCTATACCTCAGCTGCACTGCTTTAGGAAATCTGATATCAGTGACTTACTCAGAGATCCATAACATTCTGTATATTCTCAGGCTGCCGTCCTATATCCTGACATATGCTTACCGTTGAAATTTCTGCCATGTTAATCAATCGGTATTGTGCCTTCAGATAGTTTTGCTATCTAGTAATGCACTGTATAGACAATATTATATTATTATCTGTGCCAAAAAAAGAGGTTTACAAAAGTTTATTCATATATTCGATAACTGTGCAATAAAATCAGATAGAATGCTAAATATATACTTCAAGCTCAGGAATGGATGTGAACCTGATGCTATTTAAGAAATGATTACACTATGCACTACAATGAAGCTTGATAATGCTACAACAGTTCTGATCAACTTCCATGTCTTGCAATAATCTCAGATGAGCAGTCTATAATCTCTAAATGTTCAATACATGTTCGTCTAGATCAATGGTTCTCAAACCTGTCCTGGAGTGCCACCAGCCCTGCGCATTTTGTATGTCTCCCTATATCTGCAGTCTCTACTAATGAGCTCATGAGTTGAATCAGGTGTGATAGATGAGGGAGACATACAGAAGGGCAGGGCTGGCGGTACTCCAGGACAGGTTTAAGAACCACTGGTCTAGATTATTTCATTTTCAAACAGAGATGGAAATATTGACTTGAGACTTGACATGCACTGTAAACCCAAATAAGTTGGCGAAACTCAAAAAATTGGGGTAATCAGTTATATCACAATTTTTAAGTAAGCCGAACTGGCAAGAGTTTTATTTTGTACTCATACATTTTAATTACTCTTAACTTGAAATTGCTGTGTAAGCAAATTCAAGCTAATTTAAAATGATCATGTAATCTTAATTTTTCTAGTAATGGAAACTTGGCTATCTTTAGCTAGCTAATTCAGTAAATGCTAACTTGCTAACACATTATATAACACTTAATTTTAGCTTTTACTCCATTTTGAGTGTCATGGCAAAGCATGCTGGGAAATAGAAATCCCAGCCCAGTTTCAGTTTAACTTCAATTTATCTAAATTAAAGGCACAGTATGTAAGATTTTTAAACTAAAATATCCAAAAACCACTAGAGCAGTGTTACATATTTTGTTGACCTGTGTACTTACATTATCCCAAATGTTTCCAACAATGTTTAAACCCAGAGAAATCAGCTATTTTGACCAGTGTTATGGACCATGTCCTTGTGTCGCCTGTCAATGACACCATATCCGCGTTACTCATGGAAACACCAAAGACACTTAAATATAGTATGTATTTTATTAGACAGGCAAGCAACTGTTTGGATATACATTTATCATCAGAAAACAAATCATTGTTATACAGTTAGTCTTATTGTTTGAATTGCTTGTTTTCTTGATTCACCGCGAATAACGTTTTACCATGCCTCAGAGACATATCATAATCATAATCAGTGAGAGCTTTCTCCATCATACAATATATTTTAAAATTAATTGCATGTCATTTAGCAACAGTCATTTAGTCATCCTATTTTTATTAATATGATTCTAATACTGATCTAGATTACTGCAAAATGCAACAAGTGTCTCATACCAGCCACCGAGCGAACGCACAGAGTAACATTATAACATAACTTGAACATAACATAAACACTCAAATGTATTTAGTATGATAGTTTTAACCATGTAAAACAGCGCTGTGTTACCCCACATACGCAACGAAAAGAGCGGAAGAGGCCACATTCGCTCATTTATGCACATGATTTTTGCCCGAGTCCGTTGGACTCCTTTCCATTGGCTGTGGAGTTGAAGAGTCAAGACTACAACTCCCATGATTCCACGCTCACTCATGGCGTCATCAAGCTACGCCTTTGTTTTGAATAAACGACCTGTAGCAGCGAAACTTACATACTGTGCCTTCAAAACAAACATATTTACTCAAACTCAAAACAATGAAACAATTTAGATAGAAAATGTGTCCGTTTTGTGAACTCAAAAGAAAAAGAAAGTTCTAAATACTCATACTCTGATTGAATGTATTTGTTTCATTTAAGTTTACCCTACTCAAACCAATGAATTATTTTGAGCATTAGGGTTTACAGTGTGGCAAGCAATTGACTTGAGACTAGACTTGTACTCTAAATTAGAGACTCTTCGGATATACAAGGACTTTTTTTTCTTGGAGTAATGCACCTTTTTTTATATAATGGAATATTTCATTCATTCCAATGAAAATTAAGACTAATTTTTACTGAGTGGGCATTTACAGTAAGGAAAAAACATCCTTTCTCTTATAATGAAAAAGTAAATGGTATAAAAGAAGACTTTTGATTAGTAAACCAAACATATTTTATTTTAGATAAGCATTTTTTTAATGTCCAAGAAAACCCTAAAAATACATTTGAAAAAATATATTCAATTAATTGTCCTGCTACAAACGTGAAAAAATGAATTTAAAGGGATAGTTCACCCAAAAATGAAAATTAGCCCATGATTTATTCACCCTCAAGCCATACTAGGCGTATATGACATTATTCTTTCATGTGAATACAATCTGAGTTGTATTAAAAATGTCCTGGCTAATCCAAGCTTTATAATAGCAGTGAATGGCAGCCCAAAATCTCAAAAAGCTCAAAAAGTGCATGCATCCACTGTCATTATAATGTTTGGATTAGCCAGGACATTTTTATGTCATATACGCCTAGTATGGCTTGAGGGTGAATAAATCATGGGGTAATTTTCATTTTTGGGTGAACTATCCCTTTAAGACTTGAGACAGACTTGAGACTTCACTTAAACTTGACCTTGAATGACTTGGACTTGTGAGAAAAGACTTGAGACTTAAATATGTGAATGTCTGTTTTATATGAATAAATATATGTATTTTACAGTTGTAAAGTTTCAACATGGACTTGTATAACTTGATATAGTCTGATTGTGTAGTCGGTGTCTAAATAAAGCAGAGAGTGGGTGTCGTCGTCTATTTGAGCAGTGTGTTGCTGTACAGCCTGGACACTAGGGGGCACTGTATCGGGCACTTACAGCGTTCCATGACGTCACAGCATCAGTTAGGAAACATAGGTCATTTCGGCAACTTCATTTACAGTTTATGTGACTGTCATTGTGTAGACGTTTTATAACTTAAAACTATGACGAGTCTGGGCGTTATACCAAATACCAATGAAATCTTTGGCTGTAACTGACAAGGTAAGTTAGAGTGCCGCTGTTATTATTTTTCTGCATGTTACTTTGAAATGTGCTGATAAGAGTCGTGCATAAGGGTACTTGATGTCATATTTCATGCAGGTTTGGCAATGTCCAGTAGGGTGACATTCAATAAATCTAAAAGCATGTAAAAACATCACGTTTTATAATTATTGTGTAAAATATTTTTACAATAATACAAATACATTTTCAAATGACAAAAAACAAACAAACATTCCATGTAGTGTCAATTAATAGGAGGTCATGATACCGCATGCTTAAAAATGAAAATATTCCTTGTGGACATCACAGATCGCTACATGGTTACCACTTGAAAAGCTTACCTACGACAAAGATCGCAAATTCAATTTGACAAGCCAGATCACTTCTGCCTGATATCATATGGTCTGCCCTTTGGGAATATGTAAAGAAACTCCTTAACATGCGTATCATACCGCTCTTGATCTATGCTCATTTACTTTGATTCCCTGCTCTAAAAATCATTTTGACTGTGGTTGTTGTTGTTTTATTATTTATTTTACTTCCTGTCTTTTAGGTTTTGTACATCCTGTAACATAAATATAACTTTGTTATGTGTTGTGATACTGTTCATGTTAACTTTCTACTGTGGCCAAAAATAAAAATATTAAAGTCTTAGTCTTAAATTTAAATTTATAGGCTACTATAAATGTGTAAAATATCATTTGGAAAATATTTAGTTTCTATGTTAGGCCTACATTAAGTTTTTTTTTTTGTTACTCACCATAGTACTGTTTTGTTAATGTATTGTTTTATTTTTGTATGTATTATTTAGCTATTTAAAGCAACATTTTTATTTATAAAAAAATTATGAATCCAAAGCCGTAATTATTTAATGTTTATATTGTTGTTCTCTAGCACTCCAGTTTGAAAGCCCGTGTTGTACAGAATAAACTAACATGAGCAGCCACACACATCTGATCTTTTAAAACATGATGCAATGCACTGACTGCATTACTACCCTTCGCAGGTTGAAGTCACCACTGTCAATCCTGTCAACACAGCTGTCAGTTTATTGTCCAGCACACTATGGTGCGCCACAGCAAGCTCCAGAAACAGGTCTTGTCCCTGTATCGGCAGTTTCTGCGTGCGGCACAGGACAAGCCGGGCTTCATACCGAGAATTCGTGATGAATTCCGTGCCAACACTGCGATCAAGAAGACTGATGTCATGCACATAGAATATCTTTATCGGCGAGGGACACGCCAACTTGAACTGCTTAAAGATGTAAACACTAAACAACTTGGATCATTCAGCAAGTCTAAAGAGGACAGCTGATCACTCGTATACCAACCTATAATCAGTAATGCATTCAAATATTTTACAAAATGTGTCTCGAAAAGAACAAAAACACAAATGCACATTGTTTTTTTGGGAAATCACCTCCTTGGCTTAGTTATTTAAATGGAAATACCAAAAGACTTTAACTTTTCTCAGGCTGGACAAGATTAACCCATTGCGGTTTTGTTTTTACAGTGTTATTTATGTACATTCATTTGCAGATTAAACCCATATTATTTGGTGTTATGTCAGTATTCTTTTTTTTTCCATTACTTCCTCTGACTTCGGTTTCTTAGTTACTTCTGCATACCACTTTTTGTAGATGTTGGAAAGTGTCTACTGGATGAGTCAATGTAAAGGAATGTTCAGGATCATATCTGATTCTTAAATGATTCAACAAAATATTTTCTCTTTTGTTTACTGCTTCTAAATGCTGCTTGAAATAGTAGGCTAGTAGATGTGTTACCAGTTATATTAGTGTCTTTGGGTTCACATTATAAAAGTATAAACAAACACAAAGAAGATATTTTGAATAATGTGGGTAATCACACAGTTGATGGGCCCCATTGATTTCCATATATGGAAAGAAAAAAAAATGGAAGTAAATGGGGCCCGTCAACTGTTTGGTTACTGACATTATTCAAAATATCTTTTGTATTCAGCAGAAAGAAATTCATACAGGTTTGAAACGACTTGGCTGAGTAAATGATTAAAATTTTCCTTTTTGGGTGAACTATCCCTTTAAGTGGTTGCATGTTACTTGCATTCATAAACATATAAACAAATTAGAAAATTATGTTTTTGGTCTGAATCTTATAGTAAAAGAGATACATTCACTCAAAATAAGTTTGTTCTAAACTAAGGAACATTACGAGGACCAGAAAGGAAGATGTTGGGTATAATGGCAGCCAGTCACCATGCACTCTCATCATATGGAGAAAATTTCATGAAGAATTGAATGGAGACTCAGGCTGTCGGTCCCTAAAATTCCTCCATATGTTTTCTCCAGACAAATCTGGAAGGACATGAGGATGGGTAAATGAAGACAGAATTTCAATTTATGGATGAACTATATAACCGGATGATAAGTGGGTAAGAAAGATCGAGGAATCACTTTAAACAATGAACAACACAAACTATTCTTTTTCTTTTCCTCGTCTATCGAAGGTTTAAGAGGTTCAGTTTAAAGTTATGACAATAACAAAGTTATGAAATATGAAATTAGTGCATATTTTGTAAAGTTGGAAAGGGTAATTGGAACCTATTCGTGCAAATCTTGCATGGATAGGAGGACATTCATGTTTTGGTTAAATTTGGAATATGTAGTAATATGACTTTAACTTATGCAATATTCATATAGTTTTTTATCTTTATTTATGGTTATTTATTTATAGTAGTTATGTTTTTGCTGCTATTTGGATTTGTTGAAATTGTATTAAGCTTTGTGTTTGTCATGTTTTGTATTTTATTCAAGTATTTTTAAAAATACTCAAGTAATGACTTGCCTATCCATAAGTGGGCGCAATTGCGAAAATAAATCTGATTTCATTAGATGAAGAAGAACAAGCTGCTGTGTAAACAGGAAGATCATGTAAGTTGTGTCACAAAAACAAACAACGAAATTGTAGCTGTAATTCATAGTTTACTGGTTAATATTAATCGCATACAATAATAACCGATTGAACTACAAAAATACGGTATGGCGGATTCAAACGGGATGACCGATGCTCAGTTGATTCAGCAGGTTGGTGTCATACGTCTATTCTGTCACATCTTGTTAAAATCTTGTTTTTTTCAGCTCTAATTTTTTTTTTCTTCCCTTTATTAAAAATAAACTGTACTGCCAAATATCAATGAACAAGACTACAGAGATTCAGCACTATGTTTTACTATGGTTATAAATAATATTTTGCTTCATAACAAGCATTGTTCTCATATAGAATCAGAATTATATAATATTTATTAATATATATGTATATTGTGTTCGGGTTGCAGCTGGCTTTGCTGGGCTGGCTGAAGACTGACAGTGTACAGTGTAAAGAGCTGCTAACTGCTCTCACTGGGATGCAGGTGGCCCGTGAGGTTCTGGACAGACTCTCTGGGAAAAACCAGATAGATGCATACAGGGTAAGATTTTTTTTTGTGTGTGTGTGTGTATATATATATATATATATATATATATATATATATATATATATATATATATATATATATATATATATATATATATATATATAATTGTAACACAAAATGCCTTGAATCACAAGCAAGCCAGAATGATGACATTCATTTTTTTTTTTTTTTTTTTTTATTCATACCAAGTAGTTTTCTCTCTGCATTAGAAAAAGTAGTGCAACTGTTTGTGGAAAAACAAAAAACCAGATACACTCACCTAAAGGATTATTAGGAACACCTGTTCAATTTCTCATTAATGCAATTATCTAATCAACCAATCACATGACAGTTGCTTCAATGCATTTAGGGGTGTGGTCCTGGTCAAGACAATCTCCTGAACTCCAAACTGAATGTCAGAATGGGAAAGAAAGATGATTTAAGCAATTTTGAGCGTGGCATGTTGTTGGTCCAGACGGGCCGGTCTGAGTATTTCACAATCTGCTCAGTTACTGGGATTTTCACGCACAACCATTTCTAGGGTTTACAAAGAATGGTGTGAAAAGGGAAAAACATCCAGTATGTGGCAGTCCTGTGGGCGAAAATGCCTTGTTGGTGCTAGAGGTCAGAGGAGAATGGGCCGACTGATTCAAGCAGATAGAAGAGCAATTTTGACTGAAATAACCACTCGTTACAACTGAGGTATGCAGCAAAGCATTTGTGAAGCCACAACACACACAACCTTGAGGCGGATGGGCTACAACAGCAGAAGACCCCACCGGATACCACTCATCTCCACTACAAATAGGAAAAAGAGGCTACAATTTGCACAAGGTCACCAAAATTGGACAGTTGAAGACTGGAACAATGTTGCCTGGTCTGATGAGTCTCGATTTCTGTTGAGACATTCAGATGGTAGAGTCAGAATTTGGCGTAAACAGAATGAGAACATGGATCCATCATGCCTTGTTACCACTCTGCAGGCTGGTGGTGGTGGTGTAATGGTGTGGGGGATGTTTTCTTGGCACACTTTAGGCCCCTTAGTGTCAATTGGGCATCGTTTAAATGCCACGACCTACCTGAGCATTGTTTCTGACCATGTCCATCCCTTTATGACCACCATGTACCTATTCTCTGATGGCTACTTCCAGCAGGATAATGCACCATGTCACAAAGCTCGAATAATTTCAAATTGGTTTCTTGAACATGACAATGAGTTCACTATGAGTACTAAAATGGCCCCACAGTCACCAGATCTCAACCCAATAGAGCATCTTTGGGATGTGGTGGAACGGGAGCTTCATGCCCTGGATGTGCATCCCACAAATCTCCATCAACTGCAAGATGCTATCCTATCAATATGGGCCAACATTTCTAAAGAATGCTTTCAGCACCTTGTTGAATCAATGCCACGTAGAATTAAGGCAGTTCTGAAGGTGAAAGGGGGTCAAACACAGTATTAGTATGGTGTCCCTAATAATCCTTTAGGTGAGTGTATATAGGCCTGTATTAGGGTATATAGGGTAGGCAATTTCGGAGTGGCTAGCAATAGCAAGCTAGCTTTGAAACAAGAGATGATACCCTCCCTTCAGATCGCTCTCCAAAGCCACGCCTCCTTCAAAACACATGAACACACACACAGCAGAGTCTGAAAAGTGTCACGAGACGAGAGACGGCATTAAATGACCTCATGTCTCAAAGCACACAACATTACAATAATAACGAACCTAAACAACCTACAGAGCTCAAACTTGTACCACCTGACAGCTGCAGATTAATTTTGAAGTTGATAGTGTTGACATAGAAAAACATAAATCCGAGTCTGAGGATGTGAACAGCTCTGGGTAGAACGTCACATGTTGCCGTGGCCCATTAGGGGGCCTCAGTGACTAAAAAAGCAGTGTCGATAACAAAGTTTTGATGGATGACGATTGTAAACAAGGTAAAGACGATTACAGCGACATACAGGAGTCCATTTATTATTATTATTAATGTGCAAACAAACAGTGTATGTGCGCTCTCGGTTCACTTTAACATCGTATTTCTGCATGAGCACAGTTCAGTATTTTCGCATAGCTGTCAAAATGAATGTACTGTGAGTGTTTTATAATGGATGCTCACCGAAGAAGCGTGTTTTGGAGACGTTTGCGAGGATCAGTGGTGTGCATGTACACATGGGAATCAGACGCTCCAAACATACATGATTGCTTGTTCTGACAAAGGAACTGTTCACTGATGACATCGACCTGCCTTAAGATGAGTTTCCACACACGTTTTTATTTTTCATTTGTATTTTGGTGCGTTTAAAGGGGTCATGAATTGAGAAATCAACTTTCCCTTGAGCTTTTGATATATAAAAGGTCATGGTAATATAAGAATATCCTGTAAGTTTCAGAGCTGAAACCTTCCTTGTTAGTCAAAGAAAAACTTTTATTGACAGCTGGCTCAGCAAACGCTTGATCTGGGAATTTGCCTTGATCTTGATCTGTGACGTCAGAGTGTGGTGAAACCACTCCGCCTTAACCAAAGATGACGAATGCCTGAAACTATAGCCCCGTCCACTGATTTGTGCATGGCATGTTATAGATAATTAACATAATCCTACCTGGAGCTAAACCAGATCGAACTTCCAAGCAATAAACATGCTTCATAAGCTTCATTCGTATCCCTGTATTATGAATGCATAGTTGAACTTTATTTTTAATGAATATCCAGCTCACATGGGCAAGACATTGTGTGCTTGTTTCTTCATTTCACTTTTTTGTGTTTTTTGCAAAACATTTCGTTTGTAAACAAGAGACTGGATTTGCAGACAGGATGAGATTACATGAATGAATGAAGCAACACACTTATGTGAGTAAAATTTTATATGTGATAGTATTGCATTGTTACGGATCGTTTGATATTTATTGATTATGTGTACGTGTCTAACTAAACATAACTTCCACGCTGTCACAGGCTGGAGAATCCTTTATTTGTGGCGTTGTTGGTTCATTGTGCTGCGATTCGTGATCAGACTCAGACATGTATGGGCCAGGGCTCGCAAAGCCTGACGTCCCGGGGCTATGTGTTTTCCAGACAGGCTACCAAAACGTATCACTGGCCTGCCGATGAGCTATCTTAAATAGTGAAATAACATTGCTTTCTTAATGTGCGTTGTTCACTCTCTTGACTTGATATTTGAAGGAAAAATACAATCACGGAAGTTTTGATCATGCTGACTTGTCTGACTCTGCAGTGAGGCTTGTGTGTGTGTGTGTGTGTGTGTGTGTATGTGTGTTATATCCACCGATCGGGCAGGCCAAGTAATAAAAAATAACATTCCAATTAATTGCGGGTGGATGAGAGAGAAATCATTGTGTTTACTTGGTAAAGACACAGCCCTCAGCCCTGTGGGCAATTCATTCCAGTTGCCGTTTTTTCACAAGCTTTCAAAACAATCCCTCATGTGTACTGACAGGGGAGCAGAAGCTCATTATAATATGCAAATCTTATCCAATCATAGCAGTGGGTGTTTACTTCCAAGTCTTCAGTGCGGCACGCCCATAAAAACCGAGCGTTCCATGAGAGAGGCTCAAAACCAGGGTAGAAAATAGACTATTACTTATTCATTATGATGTTTTGAATGTAAAAACCATGCAAACGTCATAAGTTGACCTCAGACAACAGTATAATAATTAAAAAAAAAGCCAGTTCATGACCTTTTTAATAATTCTGAATGGATCCTTATTGTAGCTATGTGCAGTCCTTTGGCATCTCCCTGTGGTCTTGTTTGTGGTTGGTTCACAGAAGGAAGGGGGCCTTGGAGTAAAAAAGGTTGAGAACCACTGATTTAGACCACTTCTATTAGTGATTGCTATCAGGATTTGAAGTGTCTCAATCAGTATAACAAGAAGTGTTCATGAAATAAATTGCCTACCCTACCTATAGGGATGTGTGACAGTGAGGAAATGTATCCACCGGTTAATCGACGTGTGCCAACACCGGTAATACCAGTATCACTGTGAGGGGGAGGTGGGGTGATGTTGGAATTTTCCCTTTTGCATCTCACTTTTAAATCGTTAATTCAAAAGTGAAAGTAAAATACACACAGCCACACGGGCATATACATATATTGCATAAGGATGAGTAAAGAAATAATTAAACTGGTAATGGGATAATTCAAATATAATATAAATATTGTCACTGATTGTTACATACTAATTGTTATAAATTTGTATGTATGTTTTTCTTTATGATTTTAGGCCTATAGGCGCTACGCAATTGAACTGTAAATTGTGTTTGTGTTGTTTTGTATACTAGTGAATGCTAACACAATCTAATCCATTAAAGTCTAACATTAATTTATAATAAATTCAGTGTACAATAATTTATTACAGGATGTGTAGCAGACAACTGTTTGTGACATCATGTTCTACTTCCTCAGAGGGAATGCATCCTGAGTGTTGCAGACTTTGTGAAGAAGAATCCCAGGGCTTCCCAGCGAGAGCTCAATACCGAGGTTGAGAAGAATGTGCTGCTGTTTGCCTCTCGAGTGCAGGCTCTATAGATACTGGCCACTGAACATATCACTGTATATCTCTCCCCTTTTTTTCTTTCTCCCTATATCTCTCTGTATTTTGACATGTATCTAGCTGACTTTATCTAAACTGTCATATGTTGAATATGCTTGTTTTTCATAATCTTGATGAATTATTTTTGAGGGCAACATGTCAGCCTTCATCATTTTTTATATGTTCACCTGCAGTTAGACTCTACATAAAAAGATAGTCACTTATCACTTAAAATTGAGTTTTTATATTTCAAATATGAAATAAAGGTGCTCATATCTGATCATGTCGTTTGTGTCATCAAAGTGCATAATACATAAATAATGTCGAACCATGACTTATTCATTTACAGCAGTGTGAAGGCCAGTTTTGAGAGCACTGATTTTAACACATAGACGACAAAGAAAGACAAAGAGAACTGTCAGGTGGATGAAGCAAAAAGAGAAAGGAAAAATAAGAGGACAGCGATAGACTCCATAATGAGCTATCACTATATTCATCACACAGCACCTGTGATGAATTTCATTATGCAGATCACACTTCTCAGATCTCTTGATGACTTTAAAGACAGTGTAGCACTCAGAGCCCAAACCGATGATTAGCGCTGCTGCTTTTGGAATAATACAAACGCAAGACGTGGCTTTCGCCCGTCTTGTCGGTTTTGCCACAGCAGTTGCCAAAACACTTGTCTTCCAATGGGGACAAAGTTTATGAATAAAATACCACACTCTTTTGATATAGCGCTTGTCTGTCTCCACTGCACCTGGGCACTTACAAGCAATGACCAGTACTCTAATGACAGGGGAATACAGTCTTGTGAGCTGGCAACCAAGATGAAAGGCAAGGGTGGGCTGGTCAGAGAGAACAAAGCAATGTCGTCTCAGCCATCTAAGCACATCTCACAATAGAAAGAGAGTACCACAGCTATATTTTTGTCTGTCGACATCAAACAAAGCAATATTTTAATGTCAGTAATGCAACAAGCAAATGGTGGTCTGACGGTTGTTTAAAGCTTTTAAATTGTACTTGGATGTCCTTGAAGTTGCATTTTCAGAGAGATTGTAATGGGGGGATGATTTGTGAGTGTTTAGGTATTTATCATGACAGTCCTTAAGAACAAATGACCAGAGTAAGCATACTTTGCACCAAAATGCCATTGCCACTGTTGTTTCCTATGCTTTTAATGGCATTTATGTTCCAAAAATATTATTGGCCTTACATGAATTACATGGCCTTTCATGAATAACAGTTAGAAATGCAAGGTGATTGACCAATGTGCTACATTAGTATTTTGAAGATTTACAATGAACCTCTCTGTCAGCGACTGTTGATTGCTATAAGATAATTTTCGGCTTACAATGGAAATAAATGTAAATTAAGTCCGCCTTCCAATGTCTATGTTGCCTCTCTGAAGATTATATGATTGAGGGCTTGATGCCAAAAATCTTAGTAGGGTAGAATGGGGAAAATGCCCCAATGTGAATTTACTTTTAAATTGTAACATATTTAGATATATGTTTAGCATGTGCAGGATTATGATCATGTGTTCATGTGTGCATCATGTGTTATTATAGGAAATAAAAATAAAATAAAATTGCTAATTTAGTTGTTATAGCACAATGTCAAACTTTAAAAGATGGGTAAGATAGCCCCTACTGGGGTAAAAGGGTTACAATTATTAAATTTAAAAATAAGTATCAACATGTGTCAACATATTACCCCAAGGGTCTAATTTTATCTTTTTACTTTAAAAACTATAACTTTTAATACACAAATCTAAAAACACTAATGTGTCCACAAATCCCTCATTAGCAAAAACTTTGATATTTAACATAGTTCAGTGTCATAGATCACTATTTTTCAGACACAAAATTAGATTCACCTCAAAACTGTTTCTAAATGTCACAAATGCTGATATTATCCCTCACAGTCTCGATTTCATAGCCTACCTGTCATGGCGTTTCTCGAAATAAGGTCTATTATCTTTTTTTATAGCGTGAAAAAACTCACAAAATGTATTAAGAGGAATTGTACAGCAGTTATAGAAAACGCTTACCTATTGCTTAAACAACCTCAGAATACTCTTTTAGTAGACACGTGAATAATAAAAGATAAGACTTGATTCGGTCAAGAATCGGCTGAGAGAACGATATAGTGATTCAAAACACTCAAAAGACTGCCTGCCTCGTATTGATGTAACATGAAGAAAATACCACTGAAGGAACCATTGAAATGATCTTTTTAGGTTTTAAAGGATTCTTAGTGGATTGAATAAAAATCCCCAGAACTGATAGTCTCTCTCTCTCTCTCTCTCTCTCTCTCTCTGTCCCCCTCCTTTTTGTCACTATTCCTCAACTGCATCATTCAATCTCGCACTGCTAAGGATTCACTCATGCCACGAATAAACGGCACTTTAAGTTTATTTAACTTAACGTTTCCACCACTTTCGATTCTTCCATTACCAGTGATATTGTTTGAGGACTGTGGTGACACCAACGGTGCTCTTCATCAAAATATAAAATCAGGTAAGAAACCTTTAAGTAAACCTTTTTAAGAGTTTCTTTGCGATAACCAAGTTATTCATGATCACTTCAATAAGGAAAATGGGACTGACTGACATTTCAATTGCAGCCATGCAATTGCTAATAATCAGTGATCCAATTTATTTGAATAATTGTAGTCTTAATAATGGCCTTTAGGCTAAACACAACATATATATATATATATATATATATATATATATATATATATATATATATATATATATATATATATATATATATATAGCCTTAATAAAACATTTATATGTGTATAAAACAATGTAATGTGTAGTGTGGGCTTGATACACTTTTTTGGTGAATTTATAAATAGCCTGCACTTGCAGTTTTCCTTCTAATAGCCTAACTTTCATTGAAGTAGCAATATATATATTTGTTTTTTTTTTCAGCCGGAAAGGATGATTTCACATCAAGGCCACAACATTATTACAGACTGGTGCGGCACCAGCTATAATCGGATAGCGAGATGGGGAAAGATAACAATCCTGCGCTTGCCTGCCTACTGTTACCTGCTAACCCAAAAGGTGTATCTTGATGTCTTATTTCCTGAACCATGTGTCATTTTACCTGATAACCCTGCTTTTTACGATGGTCTCTGTCTCAGTGCCACTGGAGAAAGTGATGCGGTTATGAACCCAGCAAAATGTTAAGGGACATGAAGAACTTTGTCCAGTACATGCTCGTCCTTCATTTTTGAACTATATCAGCAAACAAGAGCAACATATGGTTTCATGTGACTCTACACCTCTTCTAAAAGCCATTGTGGAGACGTTTGTGTGCGTTTTGAAAGTGAGTGTGTGTTTTCTTGTGGCTGTGCATGTTTGCCTGTTCTTGTCACTTCCTGCTGATGATCAAGTCATGCCACGTGGAAGAGATGTCAGCAACAGCTGTTGCCTCCCACTGCACCTGAATGAAGACAATGCCCGTTTTGGCTTGTTGGCGGCCCTCATCCTCCTCTACCTGCTGTGTGGGGCGGTGGTGTTCTCCGCTCTCGAGCATCCCTCTGAGCTGCAGGCTCACAAGCTCTGGGATGAACAGTTGGCCAACTTCACAGAGCAAAACAGCATAAACCTGAAATCACTGCAGGTCCTGCTAAGGCAGTATGAGGAGGCCTTTGTGGCTGGGATCCGTGTAGACAAACTTAGGCCCCGCTGGGATTTCTCAGGGGCTTTCTACTTTGTTGGCACAGTAATCTCCACAATTGGTGAGTTTATATACGTCAGCAAATCAATTTCCCAAAAAGAGAATTAATTAGCAGAAATTCTAATGTACAATTTACACATTTGGCAGATGCTTTTATCTAAAGCACATTACGTTAACATTATTATTTACTGTTTTATTAATTCATGCATTCCTTGGTAATCAAACCCATAACAACGGGATTGTTGAAATAAAATAAACTGAAACAAATGGAAATATTAACAACCTAAACTTATTTAATTCAAATAGTTGTCAAGGCAACATTTTAATTGTTGTTTAAAGTTGAAGTACTAAAATAACTAAAACTGAATAAATGAAAAAGTAAAGGTTAATTCACCCTTGTATCGTTCCAAACCCGTAAGACCTTCGTTCATCTTCGTAACGCAAATGAAGATATTTTTGATGAAATCCGAGAGTTCTCTGACCGCTTCATAGACAGCAATGTACTTTCAAGGCCCAGATAGGCAGTAAAGACATAATTAAAATAGTCCATGTGACTATGAGTTCTACGGCAGAACGACAGCTCATCATTGGCCGATGCTGTTCACGGTGTCACGCATGCGTGTGTTGCTGACGCAGGAGCTATCCAGTGGTGAGCCGCCGTTCTGCTGTAGAACTCGGAAGCGCTGCACTGTATTTACAATGTAAACTGTGTTGGAGACTGATAGACGAGAAGAAATTGTTGAATAAAGTCGTTATTTTTGTGCATTTTGCACACAAAAACTCTTCTCGTCGCTTCATAACATTAAGGTTGAACCACTGGAGTCACATGGACTGTTTTAACTATGTTTGCATACCTTTCTGGGCCTTGAAAATGTAAATTAAATGGCTGTCTATGGGAGCGGTCAGAGAGCTCTCGGATTTGATCAAAAATATCTTCACTTGTGTTACGAAGATGACCGAAGGTCTTGGAACGATATGAGGGGGGAGTAATTAATGACAGAATTTTCATTTTTGGGTGAACTAACCCTTTAATATAAGTTATATACTGTATGGTAGACATATTTAAGGAAACAAAAACTTGACAAAAACAGAACTTTCTACAAAATAAGCTGTTCCTTTACATAAAACAAAAGTTTAAAAAAAGCAACGCACAACCACATTTGTATTACTTGAAATTGAAATTCCCTTTTGCCGTAACTTTGAAATCTTTCAAACTTGCCCTGCCTGGTTTGAAGTGATTTATGTCACATGTTATTGGCTGTTGCTGTTCTCATGCAAACTCACTTGCAAAGTACTGAAACTGTCCACAAGCATAAATTAGACTTGAAATATAGTGGGGTGGGGTCAGCTTCTATCTAGTTTCATTGTATGAAAAAAACAAAACGTTTGTTTTTTTTCCCCCAAACCATAGCATATTAGAGTGACACTTTAGTGTGTGTGGGTGTGTGTGTGTGTGTGTGTGTGCTATTTATTTTTTTACATGAATACTAATAAATGTATTGAAACATCACCAAAATACTTCCTATTTCCCTGCAGGCTTTGGCATGACCACTCCCGTCACGGTGGCAGGTAAGATCTTTTTGATATTCTACGGACTCCTTGGCTGTGCAGCAACAATCCTCTTCTTCAACCTCTTCCTGGAGCGCATCATCACGATGTTGGCCTACATCATGCGCTGGTGTCACGAACGACAACTGCGCCGCTCCGGCGTGGGAGGAGAGGAGGCCAGGAGCGAGGATGACAGTCTGGAGGGCTGGAAACCATCGGTCTACTACGTAATGCTCATTCTGGGCATCGCAGCCCTTCTGATTGCATGCTGCGCGTCTGCGTTGTACTCTGCCATGGAAGACTGGGACTACTTTGAGTCCTTGTACTTCTGCTTTGTGGCCTTCAGCACCATTGGCTTCGGGGATGTAGTGAGCAGCCAACGGGAAAGTTATAAAGCTCAGGAGGCCTACCGTCTGGGCAACTGCCTCTTCATCCTCATGGGTGTGTGTTGCATTTATTCCCTGTTTAATGTCATTTCCATCATCATCAAGCAGACGCTCAACTGGATCCTAGGCAAACTGGACAGCAACAAGGGTCAGTGTCCCTGCCGTGGTCGTCCGTACAGGCGGCGAGGTCGGGCCTGCTGTTGCTGCTGCTTCCCTCGCATTCCCAACCAGCGGCACAACCACCAGGCTCCACCGGGAAATTCTCGGCAGAGGGCTCAAAAACGCAATGCCGTGCACCCTGCCCCGGCTAACGAAACAGCGGGAAAGCGCTTCACTAATGCATCAGTGGAAACAGTTTGTGATAGTGAGACTGACGCTGGCTTAGGACCAGATGGAGGTTATCTGACAGGGCGCAGACTGTCTGGAGAAATGATCTCAGTCAATGACTTTATGACCAACAAGGTTTCTTTGGCTATTCTACAGAAACAACTCTCAGAGACCGCTCACGGTAATCCAAGACAGAGCCATGTTCGCCAGAATGGCTTCTCCGGTGGAGTGGGCGCCTTTGCTATCATGAATAACCGCCTTCAGGAGACAAGTGTTGACAGGTAGCTCGGTTATACAAAGATGACATAGGATATTGCACAGTAATTGAATATAAAGATATACAGGATTTAATCATGATTTTTAGTTCAGGGTTGTGCACCATTCAGAACTAAATTGATAAATTGTAATTAAAATATGAATTTAAGTGTAATTAAAATTATTTGAAATTCATGGTAATGTATAATGCTAATTTATATTTATATGACTAAAGCAAAGTTTAGGTTTCTTAAAGGGATAGTTCACCTAAAAATTAATTCACCAAAAAGTCATTTTACCTACCCATATGTCATTTCAACCAACACAAATAAAAATGTTTTTAATGAATAATATTCTTATGTAAATAAAAACCTAAATCAAATCTGTTCATCATATAAAGAGATCATGTCTCTAATTGGATTAAACCACTCGATTCATAAGGATACGTTTACAATGGTTTTTATGAACTTTTAATTTATCAAAGTTTTGGTGGCTTTCACTGGAGAAACAGAAATCTCTCAGTTTTCATGAAATATCTTCATTTGTGTTCCTAAGATGAAAGTCTTTTAGGGTTGGAATGAGTGAGTAATGACAGAATTTTCTTTTTTTGGTTGAACTATCCCTTTAAGACAAACACTGAACAGACAGACAGACAGATAATAGATAGACATGAAACCAATAGAAATTGTATTTGTTAATTGTAGTTTATATATTTAGCATATTTGGTATTATTGAGGACCAGGGAACTATTGAGAAACACTTAATTTTCCCAAATTAATTTGCTGTACGTGTGTTGAATTTCATTGAATTGCAATTCAATAAAATTCTTCTTTCTGTCATTCCAAATCAAATTCCAATTCAACTTCATGGAATTTTGAATAATTCAATTATAATTCACACTCATTGACTAAAGGACAGACAATTTTTTCAGTTCTGAATTTTTCCCAACCCTGATCCGGTAGCCTACTGTTTGCTGGGAATTAAGTTCTCAGAGATTTAATCATTTATTGCATGCAATTAAAGGTGTAAAATGTACATTTAGCCTACTATTGTAATATACAGCAAATTAAAAAGGCTACATCAAATTAAAATAGCCAATTACCTCTGTAGATCACAAGGACGGTGAATGTAAGCATTTATGAATGACTTCGTTCTTTCATTTTAAAAATCATTATAAACAAATGTGAATTTAATGGTTAACATCGCTTCTCAGAGTCACTTTGATGCTGAAGTGATTGGCCGGTGTGGTGAGCAATCACACTGCGCTTCTGGAGAGATACTTTAATGGCTCTTCATGAAAACAGACTGATTTTCAAGAGCCAGGCAGATGAAGCCACGGCACTTACAGAGAGACAGTCCCCGACGGAAGAAATAGCCTACAAGTGTCAAATCAAAGGGAGATGGTCAGTATTAGTTGTACATTGTTTCTCTTTCACGCCGCCGTGCATGTCCTAAGAAACACATGATCTAATGAATACAATTATGTGCAAATAGTCAGCTTCAAGCAAAATTAATCTAATGCGAAAGTATTCCTTTAAAAGACAAATTCTTGACACTGTCATCTCTTTTTTTTTTTAAGATATACTGTATAGATTCTGTAGATATTGTATATTATAAACAAATTGTACTGTTTTGTTGAATATTTATTTTGGTATCATTTATGTTTCAAACGAAATAACTAGCCTACCCACGCTTTTTACATCAGCCTCTTGTCATTCATAGAGGTTTATTATTAAAATCTGTTTCTGAGTGACAGACAGCTGTGTTGGCAGACTACTGGGCTTGTGGTCTCACAAAGTGTGTTAAATGAGGAGCGAGTCTCTACTGCCCCCCTGAGGATGACACTGGTATACTCTGGTTTACTCTGACTGGTTTAGTGGGGTTTTGCGGCAACCTCCCCGTTTCTCTTGAAGTTAAGACGGAAGCGACTTAGGCCCTATCCACACGAAGCCAGAGCTTTCTCTATCCGACCCCAGAAATATCTGCGTACACACAAGAGCACTGAAACCGACTCAAAATGATGTAGTACACATGCCAGGCCAGTGTGAGGCACTGTAATTCCGCCACAATGGAGAAGCAGAGTTATGGCTAGAAGGGTAAAGCGATGGTAGGAAGTTAGGCAAAATCTCACGCTAAAATAATATGTGTATTAACGTCTAGACCTACCCCAAACCTAAATGCTGATACGGTACAATTTTTTTAACGTATACAGCTAAACGCGTCTCCATGTGGACAGGGCCTTAAACTGCAATTCATTGACTGGCCACTAGAGACAGGCTCCAAAAGGGAGCAGAATCTCATTGAGCTCCATTTTAAAATGCCCAACTTTACAGCAAAACAAAACAAAACAAACAAACAAACAAAAACCTTTACAGCCTGATACAAATTGTGGTTTTGGTCTATATAGCTAATTTTGCCCTTCATGACAACTGTGAGGGGGTGGATTTTTTTATAACTCATTAGTTTACATTATATTAAGCTTTAAAGTTCTGCATAATTAAGGGCCACTTTGAGAGACCGGTGGATTGCTGTTTGTCTGCTGTCTGTTAGTCATCACCTCAGCTCCAGCCATGTCCCGCCTCTTTGCCCATTTTCGAGGACGCGCTGCCAAGATGGCAACGGCCACTTTACGCTTCAGAATCCTATGGGTGATGTCACAGACACTATGTCCATATATATATATATATATATATATATATATATATATTTTTTTTTTTTTTTTTTTTTTTTTTTTTTTTTTTTTACATAGAACCCAATGGTTTTTAAACTTAATTTTAAAGAACAAGACTTCTATATATGGAGTATTATGCAATCTTTTTTTCTAGTGATAAAATGTTTATAAGCTGTTTAATTCTTAAAATGTTATTAAAATTAGTAAAAAAATTTACTCTTTTCCCGCCACTGACGGAAATTTGTCATTTGTGAGAAAACGCTTCCCCCGAGTGGTGCAGGTATGACGTCACTTTGTAGTCACACTGGTTCCCTCGATAAAAACCCAATAGGATTTCTCTAGGCTTTTGGATTATCGCAAAAAACAAGCTCTGTGATCAACAAAAGATTATGATCTTTATTATTATTATCAAGATTATATCACAGATGAACACAACTTTTATGTAGGTAGGGGGCGCTATTACACATGTTCTGATTCTGAAAGAGTACTGAATCTCCTGATCAAAACAAGCAGAAACTAAGTATTATCATAGTGTATGTAAGCAGATGCATTAAATAACGCGGCCATCAAAACTGCTCAATGTTACCGAATGAAATGTCAACCCAGGAGTGTGAAAGCTTTGTGGGTGTTGATGGACTCGGATCATCGTTCTGAATCTGATCTGGATGTAGTCATTGACAAAAACGCGATTTTCCAAGCCTTTTGCTCAAAATGTAGCTTTTTTTATGAAACCCACATTCAAGTGTTGATAAAAAAAAAGGCATAAAGCTTTATTTTATTTTTGTTTAAAAGAAGGTGGTCTGTTCTTTCTTTTGACATATTGCATGCAACAAAATATTCTGGGGGCCCTGAAACTTTTGTTAAAATTATCAAAAATGCTGGCGATGGCATAAAATGATCCCATATTGGGAACCCCTGAAAGGTTCTATATATGAAGTGCCTGAGGCTGAAACAGAACCCTTTAAGTTTCTATATAGAACCTTTTCTTCTAAGACTGCTTACTAATGTTGTTACCCCTGTGCTGAAATCTGAGATCAGCCTCACACACACAAAATGCATGACTATAATTACCATAAAGCCATCTGGCTATGTAGCAGGACAGACATTTATAAACAGAAATATCACAAATGACTTGATCCGTTTATTATTAACTTTTATGTTAGCACAAATATTGCACAAGATCTGTAAAATGTGCACAAAGATCATTACACAACATGATACAGCACTGCATCGGTTCATTTGCTAGTCATTAGGAAATATCTCAGTAATATTAACAACGTTTATATATTGGCATAATTTCAAAGAGGTCAGTAAGGCAACACAGTACAGATCATGCAAACAGAGTTTTACAGGAAACAACTATTCAAAAACAGAAAAAATTGCACTCTGTGACAATATTACGGGCCTATATAATCCAAAATTTAAAAGTGCTTGTTTTAATTCTATTTAATAGAATTTGTTTCTTAGAATCTCATTTCAAGTTCGCCTTGAATTCTTAAAGGAATAGTTTACACAAAAATGAAAATCCTGTCATTATTTATGCAAGATCATGTTTCTCTTAACCTGAATGCTGATTTTTTTTTAAATAAATCTTTGTTATCAAGCTTCTAAAAGGAGCAAGCACTAAAGGCAAGTAAATCATTTTTGGGTCAAGTATTCCTTTTATACATCACTGACAGACTGATTGCTAATGTAATGTTCCTTAGAGTCCAGAGAATAATCTTCCATCAAGTTATGACTTTTTTTTTATGGTATCGGTTTAAAAATGACCTGTTATAATGCAAAGACTGAAGAGAATCTTAAAAGTTTGTCATCACTGCTTAAACACGTTACCTGAGTATTGTCGATTGTAAGACTCATTGAATACATTTGGTAAGGAAAATACTGAATGTATCACAATCTAAAGAGTCAAAGTTATATACAGTCATTATTGTCCTGCATTGTGGCACAGCATTGCTTTTTGTACGTTTCATCATTCAGGAAACATACAAAAAGGCGGAAGTAAAATATTTGTTGCTGCCCAAAAATAAGATCCTTTCCATTTTTATGAGTTTAAAGACAGAAAACTGATCACCTTAACATCTTCCTCAATCTAGCACATCCATTAAGCATTAATAAAAGACAGAGTCTAATTGGCATCTGTAGGACGGAGTTCCTGAAGAGATACAAATGACAGGAATTCAGATTAAAAAAAGGCTTAGATATTAACTGTAGCATACAGGAATGATAAATACACTAGTCATTTTAACATATGTGTAATATTAAATATTAGTGTAACAGTTATATCCCCACAGATGCTTACCTGGGCTAATCTTGATCGCCGTGCCTCTTTCTGCTGATAGTAGGCAGAAATTATACAGTTCCGCCTGCAAATGTCCAAAAAATATGTTATTTCAAAGTTCAATCCTCGGTTCTTTTGTCAGCCAGCACACTTACATATCATCTGAGCTCTGGAGTTGATTGGGTCTTTGGTGCCTGTACTGAGTAGACACTTGAATCTGAGAAGCTGCTGTGTACACGGGGTACCTGGACATTGCTCTCTGCATGCAGCACAATGGTGGATATGTCATCCTTGTATCTTTTAATCTCATAATCTGACCTGATTTTCAATTTTCAAATGTGTTACTATACTGTACCATGTGAGTCACTATACATGAAATAGCACCATATGATGGAATACCCTCCCCCAGCCCATAAGCATTTTGAAAAAATAGATTAACTCTATTAATAATTGTTTTTATATAAAATCTATTCCATTAGTCTTTTGAAGATTGTGTATTTTTAGAAAATATATTTTAAAGGAGTATATGTATTTATATACTGTATACTGTATAGCCTGTATATCAAGCATACAGTCTAAAAAAATCCGTAAAAACAGGCCACAATGTACTGTATTTATTTGACGGAAGTATTTTTTATTATTTTTTTACAGGTGTTTTACCTCTATTTAGAATTTTGAACTTCATTGTGTTCTATGTTGGGGTTAATGGAAATGTCTGTAAAATTACTGGATAATGTCCAGGTAATAAGCTGCCAGTACTTTTTCCGTTATTTTACAGATTAATTTTTTTACAGTGTACCATAACTAATGCTACACTGTAAAAAAGAAATCTGTAAAATAACAGGCAGGTCAGTTAAAATAGCTGCCAGGTCACGTCAGTCAAGCTCTCATCTGATCCTCGTCTACCAATCGGAATATGACGCCTATCAGAGAATCCCTATATATAAGGTCCATTCAGTATTATCAGCATCTTTATCGCGTTGCTCAGGAGATAAGAACCCTCCTCCATCCCCAGCTCCTCCTGTTGTCCAGTCAGGACTGGCCTTCTGATATTCCTCTTTGAATCAGACAAAGTTTTCTTGAATCATGTAGCACATTAAATCATTGAACATTAATATCTGCTATACATTTTGATGTTGGTTCTGTTCTGTTTACCCTAAGGGGGGTTATAGGCTGCATGGATGCGTAGGGAGTTTTTGCCCAGAACAGAACCAAACCACCAATTCAAGCTGTACGCTAACTGTAAATCATCTTTGACTAATTTAAAATATAGTTAATTAAAATATATATATTTTTAATTCTCTCATCCACGTGATTGATCACTTTTACACATAATAATAAAATATTAAAATAAATTATTAAATTATTATATTAAATATACACTCACAGTCCACTTTATTAAATACACCTGTTCATTAACGCAAAATCTAATCAGCTAATCACATGGCAGCAACTCAATGCATTTAGGCATGTAGACACGATCAAGACGATCTGCTGAAGTTCACACTGAGCATCAGAATCATTTGCATTTATTCATTTAGCAGACGCTTTTATCCAAAGCGACTTACAACTGAGGAATACAGGAAGCGATCTGTCATGAAGAGGTGAATAATCACAAAAAGTGCTCGAAATACTAAGCAAGGACATTGCTTATAGTAGCAGAAGCTAGAATAGGGAGGGAATAGAGGAAAATGGAGGGAATGTTTTTTTTTTATGATGGTGAGGTTAAGTGTTCACGGAAGAGATGGGTAAGAAATGTGATTTTAAGTGACTTTGAACATGGCTGATCTGAGTATTTCAGAAACTGCTGGGATTTTCATGCACAATCATCTCTAGGGTTTACAGAGAATGGTTCGAAAAATAGAAAATATCCAGTGAGCGGCAGTTCTGTGGGCGAAAACGAGAGATTTGCATCATGGATGTGAAGCCGACAAATCTGCAGATCTCTGAGGAATGTTTCCAGCACCTTGTTGAAAGAATTAAAGCAGTTCTGAAGGCAAAAAGGTACCAAATAAAGTGACCGGTGAGTGTAATAAATAAATAACAATTAATATATTTTTGGCTTTTTAACAACAATAAAGATTTTTTAAAAACGGAAGAAAGATGATAAAGAATGCTAATTGAATGCTTTCTAAAGGGTAGATCTTGTATAGAAACCACACACTTCTCTCACATCATTGCTGTCTGCAGTTTTGAGCAGCAGAAAAGCATGCTATAAAACACACTCACTTGCTCTGAAGGCCGCCCCCTGGTGGAAGTCCAGGTATCACTGTTGAAGCCAGCACTGTCAGGACTGACAGCAGATCAGGCTCATCGCCTCTTGCGCTCAGCTCTTCAAATATCTCTGCCAAAGAAACATGACAATGATTTAATTCCTTAAGCAGACCTCTAGAGGGCCACTTATTCTAACCATTACATGAATACATGATTTGAAAGTATTTTCATGTGTGACAAATCTTATAAATCTAAAAAACACATTCAAAAGAAGCCAGATCAGATGTTTTACCAACTACTTTGGACTCCAGAAAGTCCTCCAGTTCAGCCTCCTGGTGCAGTGCCTCAGGTGACAGCTGGGGGGCGCCAGGGAAACAGACTAGAATGATGCTGATGTTATCAAGACTCCCCTGTTAGCAAATACATGGAGACATTAAAAAAATAAATGGAAATGTAAAATGTGCAATTAATGTACCCGCTATGTGATTTCATTGCTCAATTGAGCAGCATTGTTTTCCTCTGATGTTTCTTTAGATAAGGAACATCAGACGCCAATCTTGAGGCTTTTTGTTTTAAGGACATCTACCTTACGTTGATGATTAAGTAGACTGGAATTGGTGACGCTTACGCAGACTTTATCCTTCATTTCTTAGGGATGTTGTCGGTTGTCTATCCCTACATGGCACAATGCTAGGCAGAATGCTTTAATCTCCTAACGCCAAGGCTAAAAGTAGTTTATCCCATTGCAGCTTAACAGCTGAATACAGCGGCCTCACTTTGGTCGATGAAAGTGCAGTCCTGACAAAGCAGCGATCTGGCTTACTGTGGAGATAAAGATGCTGACATTTTCAGGTCGGCACACATCTTTTTCTGCAGCCTAAAGGCCATTCTGTGTTTCTCGAGTCTTACGTAATATAAAGACCTGGCTGAAGTCTGTTTGGGATGCCGTAGCCAATAGAGTTCATGTTTCCAGACTTCATGTTTCCAATTCTAAAATACATTTTAGGTAAAACAATACAGTATAAATATAAATACAGTATATATAAATTAAATATAAAAGTATTAAAAATAGCCAAACATATGAGGAAATATAAGCAACTTAAACTTGTGTATAAATAACTTATATATGAATAAATTTGTATAAAATATATCTGTAAATATATTTGTCTGAACCTTTGGAGAGCAGTGAAATTGCATCTTTTGCAATACATCTGTGGCAGTCAAACACAGCTTCCATTTTATCGTCCCTAAAAGTGGTAAACATCTGTCACTAGTACTCCTGTAGGGGTGTGAGGAGAAATCGAACCACACAATCAAAATCAGTGTGAACTTCCTAAAAATCTTCCGTTCATAGAATATGTGATTTGTAGTTCGGTTTGCTTGGTTCATTCGGTCCGGACCCAAAAAAAACATTTATTCCTGGTCTGCTTAGCATTCACAGTGACATTTTAACACAGAACCTAAAGGCACAGGGATGTATCCACAACCTGATTGGACGATTTTTGTTATATATTTTGTGACAGAACTTACCAGAGAAAAAAAATGCTGTATGCTGGGCTAAATGTGCTAGTTGTATGAGCGTAGCCTACATATGGTGGTATTTTGACCAGCTGAGAACTCATGAAGAGCTTATAAAATGTGTAAAGGAGTCAAAACAGTGGCAGGAATTCCTCTGTCACACACATGAACGATCTGCGCAGTTCTGCCTGTACCGAATTGTGATGGGAACATGATGAGAAAGAAAAACAGGTATGCTTGAGCATTCTGTCCTTTTT
Organism: Paracanthobrama guichenoti; assembly: GCA_018749465.1. Lineage (NCBI taxonomy): Eukaryota > Metazoa > Chordata > Actinopteri > Cypriniformes > Gobionidae > Paracanthobrama > Paracanthobrama guichenoti. The sequence continues at coordinate 7,146,126 of CM031963.1, forward strand.
ATTGTCGCATCTTATAGCATCATGTCCCGTTTTTGGTTCGTTTACATGTCTTCGGTCCATGCTGTGTTCATATTTAATTCGAACTGCACCAGAGATTGTTTGGAAGCGGGCCGAGACCCATCTTTTCAGTGGTCTCGGTCTGCTTTTTTTGTGCTCACCAGGGTTCGGGTGGCAGCTTTCACACTTATTCAAATGAACTGCAGTAACAGAGCAATCGCACCAAGGATTGTTTTAATCGAACCAAACATGCCAAGTGTGAACACACCCATACTAACCTTATAGAGGCAGAGGTCGATGACCTGGGAGCAGACCTCCCTCAGGTCTGTGCAGACACGCAGTCGGCTGTGAATGAAGGCACAGAGCTCTTCATTACTGACAGTGTCCCACACACCATCGCAGGCCAGAACCAGAAACTCATCTGCTGGCGAGCGTTCCACAGCAGACACTTCCGGCTCGGGCGAGACCATCTGTTCTGTGACCGGCCTCCACTCGGCTGTCTTGTAACTGAAGTCCCCCAATGCCCGAGAGACTGCCAGCGAGCCATTCACGCGCTGCAAAGTCACAGATCCTCCAGCGCTCTCTATCCTCTCCCTCTCACCAGGGCTGAAGGGCTTGTGGTCCTCTGTCGAGAAGGCAACCCGCCCCGCACGGCACAAGACGGCCCGAGAATCCCCGCAGTTCACAAAGTAGATGTGGTGTGGGGTGATAGCAGTGGAAACGACAGTGGTCCCTCCGCGTTCCCAACCCTCACGACAGGCCATGGCATGAAGGTGCTTGTCCATGAGAAAAAAGCCCTCCTTGATGCCCTCAGTGACTCTTTCCACATCCGCATCTGCTCGGATCTTGCCTGAGAAGAAAAAACTCATGTCACTAAATAACTAACACAATCTAGTCCATGGTTAACTGTGCAATCATTTTCTGTGACTTCTATTTGCTTTTCCTACATTAGGAACATGTTGTACACCGCAATTAAATTTGTCAGATCATGGCTTAATTAAGTAATAATGATGTGGCTTTGGATTTACAGTAGGTCTACAAATCAATCCAATCTGAGAAGATCCGCTCGGATCTATTCTACAGAGATCAACAACATCACCCATGTGATGTGATGATCAAATAGAAATTCTGTTTCTCAACAAAATCCTCTCAGTAATAATGCTTTGCCGTGCTCTCAAATAACTAAAGATGTACTTTCATCAGTATAAGCCAAAGAGATACAAGTCTTTCCCTTTTTGTAGGATAGCTTGTCGCTCACCTGTGCCCAGGATGTGGTCCAGCAGGTTTCGGGAGCAGTGTTGGGCCACAGCGCTCCCTGCGTGTCCATCAAACACGGCAAAGAACCCCCAATGGGACAGTTCCCCTCCTAGCTGAGGGAAGCAGTTGTGGAAATCCTCCATGTGGGCCCTCCAACCCTGCATGCTGGCCAGGGCATAGGTAAGCCCCCAGGAGGCACAGCCCTCTTGCATGTGCTTGTCCAGAACCGGTCGATCTAAGTAGGGGCTAGGGATGACCCCTTCCTCCTCCCCTCCCTCTTCGCCTTCGGACAGCTCCCCTGCACCTCCCCCTCGCCCCCCTTTAAAAAAGGAGGTGACCCTTTTCTCGGTTTCCTTCACCAGCTGCCTTACAAAAGCAGGCATTTCCACGCTTCCTTTCCTGGATGTCCTCATGGTGTCTTTTTTTCCGCACTCGTTTGAATCCGTTCACGGCCTCCACCCAGTGCTGTAGCTCGTTGGCTTTGGTTTGGCTGTGTACAGCCTTGCTGCTCAGGGCCTTCACAGCATTATCTCCCAAGAGGCTGATTCTGCACCTTCAAGCATCCCTGAATGATCCACTGCAGAACGGTTGATTTTCCTTTCTGTCACTCTACCCATTGCTAGACATCTCACTATGATCTAATCTATCTGTAGTCATAGTTGCTCTTTCCAATTTGATCCACTTTTGTTGCCTTCCTCCTCTGTATGTCAGTGATATTCTCTCTCTCTCTAAGCTTTCTCTCCGTCTGAGCCCGTTATTTTCCTGTCATCACTCTGATTGGCTGGGCTATTTCTGTGCACCAATCATCTCACAGTGTCCTCCCGCTTGTTGTACACACCAACATGCAATCCTTTTGCAGAGTGGCTCTCTCTTTCACATGTTCATGCCTCTCTGTCGCCCTCCCTCCGTTTCTCCTCTTGAACTCCCTCTGTTAATCATCTGTGCTGAACATTTGATAATTTTGGATTACCTAACATGCAGATTAATGTGCATAACAGATTTTCACAGTAGCCCAGTAAAAGAGAGAGAGAGAGAGAGACAGAGAGAGTTAGAGAGAGCGAGAGCACACAGTAGCCTCTTTTTAAAAATGTTATGTGGGGTAGATTCAGTGATTCATATTAAAGAACATGGTTCGCCTTAAGCAGAATTCATGAATGGCATATTCAAATATGAACTTGGGAGACACTAACAAGGGATGATTTGGACAGATTAGTGGATTATGTAAATAAAAAATGCATTCATACACATTACATAACAGGCTATTTTTGTCTTTGTAACTTCCATGTGTCCATGGAATGACGCAAACAAAAATTAATAAATGTGTTTGACAGTAGAACTATCATTGTATCAGTCATCTGCTGGGTCAAGTACCCTGAAAAACAAAACAAACAAACAAAAACAAAAAAACATAGGGACTTATATACGATTTTTAACACTTTAAAACAGAAAGCAGTTATGACACAATGAAGAACTAATAAAAATAAATATAACAATAATAATAGTAGTAGTACTGATTAAATAATTAGATGATTTTTATAGATTTTAATAAAAATATTATTTATATTATAGTTTATTAAATAATTATTATAATACTATTATTAATATAAAATTTTAAATAATATTTTATAAAAAATAATATATAAAATTGTATACACGCACATTGTTTTCATGTTTTATGGGGATATTCCATAGACATAATGATTTTTGTACTGTACAAACTGTATATTCTATCCCCTAAACCTATCCACTACCCATCAAAAAACATTTTTAGATTTTCAAAAAACATCACAATATGATTTATAAAAAATGTCCCCATAAGGACAAGGTTTTTGGATATTGCCATCTTTGTCCCCAGAATGTAGGGTATACCTGATCCACACACACACACCCACACCATCATAATCTTCACACAACATCTTCAGTTGGGTGTTAAAGGCCAGCACTTTTGCCAGCATGTGAGAAGAGCACTCTCTGAGCAATGCCTGAATAATTTGCCCGTATCTAAGGTTATTCATTTCCCATGGGATGAAGACTTGTCTACACACAGACATATGCTGACGTCTCAGGTTCCTTAAGGTCTGAATGGCCCATGAGGGAGCATAGCTGTGTATGTGTGTGTTTGTAAAGATGGAGTGTCCAAGTGGTTGAGATATTATTAGGTCAGACCAACCCCTTCCTGCTGACGCTAGGATGGCCAAAAAAAGCCTAGAAGGTTCGTGGAGTGCTGGGAGGAGAGGGGGTTTGGTGTGGAAGCAGCAGAAATGGCCAGCAAAGGTGAGACTCTTCCGCAAAAATGAACAGCATTGGGATCGAAGTCTCCTGAGCCATATTGTTTACATGTGTACTGTGATGGTATGCGAATAGCAGGTTGTAACTTAGGGAGGTGTGTGTGTTTGTGTGTGGGCGGGGGATCAGAATGAAGTGAGATTGAGTGGTTTACACTAGAGGTATAGTAATACTGCTGACTAGTCAGCACATCACACAGGACTTCTCAATTTGAATCTGATGGATGGACTGCTTTCAGGAGCGGACTGATGCATGACATTTTGAGGCAGAGGGAGAAAAAGAAGCATTGATGTCTGAATGAAGGAGGTGAGATCTTCTCTCAGTCTTATTTTGGAAGTGCTGGCACACGTCTTCCCGGAGAGATTCAATCTGACCCGGCCATGTTAGGCTGCAATAAAGTGCATTAGCACGAAGGAAAGCCTCGTGGAAGATTTTTTTGTAGAGGGTTTCAGAGGGTTTGGATTGATCTGATAAAGGCTCATTCAGCTTTGCACCAGTTTGTGCTACAGCACAGATTTGCACCTGCGTTTGAAGGATAATCGGAATCAACAGCTGCTGGGGTCTATTGGCTCCACAGAGGAAAGGGCGTGAAAATGCACACTGCCATTAGCTGTTCCACTTGGTTTCTGTCCATGCACTCTCTCTGACACAAGGGCTTCTTGTTCATTTATGCCATATGCTTGTCTCAGAGAGCATTTGCACTAATTTATTGCAATTGTACAAAATAATGTGCAAATAAGTGATAGATGAGCTCATGGACAACTGGACGCTTCTTCGCTTTGGATTCAGATTAGTCTGTTCATGTGCAGAAAACAATTGAACGCGTTTACAGACTTGATGTGTTTGGCAGAGCCTGGGGTGTATAACGTGTTCAAGCTTTGTGGTTTCATCAAGTGTGAGTCGGCCTTGATCACATGTCTGCTTGTCATAATCAGTAATCAATGCTAAATATAAATAAACATTTCTGACAGCCTTTTTAAAAAAAAGAAGAAAAAAAAACTAAATCCCCCAAAAAAGCATTAAGGCCACTCATTTATGGTTCTGTGCACTTCAATTCTACCTTTTCTTCCCTGACCGTTTGTAGTGTTGTTTTCATATTCCACTGAGCCTTTATCCTTTTATCGTGCCATTTGAGAGCTTTTATACTGCTTCACATTGCTTGAAATTCACAACAAACACACTAAAAAGACTGATAATGTTTAGCCTGACAGAGTATATATTTGATATTTTGTTTTTGGATACCCATCCCACTGGTAGATCAGTCCAAATACACAAACAAAGTTGGATAATTTGGTGGCTTAATGACATTATCACTACAATGAAAATACTGGCAATGATCACATGTTGCAATTTCAGAACATTAAATACATCTAGATCGCAAATTGTGTTGACTAATACAGATGACCACTCACTGCTAAAGCTTCCTTATGTATTCACATATGGCATCAGTTTTGGCATCTTATATTTTCTCCCCTCAAAAATAAATGATCATACATTACATACACATTAGGGGCAGAAGGGGAGAGAGGGAGAGAGGGAAAGAAGGAGAGAGAGAGAGAGAGAGAGAGAGAGAGAGAGAGAGAGAGAGAGAGAGAGAGAGAGAGAGAGAGAGAGAGAGAGAGAGAGAGAGAGAGAGAGAGAGAGAGAGAGAGAGAGAGAGAGAGACCGACCTTCTCGACAGAGAGAGATGAGAGCTTCTTATAATGTCACTTCCATTATTTGACATAGGCTGACATAAAATTAAAGGACATAAGAAAATTAGTGCTTTATTTAGAAATTGACCTATTATTTTCTTAACATACACCATATTGCCAAAAGTATTGGGACACCCCTCCAAATCATTGAATTCAGGTGTTCCAATCACTTCCATGGCCACAGGTGTATAAAATCATGCACCTAGGCATGAAGACGCTTCTACAAACATTTGTGAAAGAATGGGTCGCTCTCAGGAACTCAGTGAATTCAAGCGTGGTACTGTGATAGCTTGCCACGTGTGCAATAAGTCCATTTGTGAAATGTCCTCACTACTAAATATTCTACAGTCAAATGTTAGGTGTATTATAACAAAGTGAAAGCCATTGGGAACAAGAGCAACTCAGCCACGAAGTGGTAGGCCATGTAAAATCACAGAGCGGGGTCAGTGCATGCTGAGACGCACAGTGATAATAGATAATAGCTATAGACCTCCAAACTTCATGTGACCTTCAGATTAGCTCAATAACAGTGTGTAGAGAGCTTCATGGAATGGGTTTCCATGGCCGAGCAGCTGCATCCAAGCCTTACATCATCAAGTGCAATGCAAAGCGTCGGCTGCAGTGGTGTAAAGCACGCCGGTTATGGTTATGGTGTGGAGTTGTTTTTCAGGGGTTGGGCTTGGCCCCTTAGTTCCAGTGAAAGGAAATCTTAATGCTTTAGCATACCAAGACATTTTGGAGAATTTCATGCTTCCAACTTTGTGAGAACAGTTGGGGATTGCACCTTCCTGCATGACTGCACCAGTGCACAAAGCAAGGTCCATAAAGACAGGATGAGTGAGTTTGGTATGGAGGAACTTGACTGGCCTGCACAGAGTCCTGATCTCAACCTGATAGAACACCTTTGGGATGAATTAGAGCGGAGATTGTGAGCCAGGCCTTCTCATCCATCATCAGTGCCTGATCTCACAAATGTGCTTCTAGAAGAATGGATGAAAAATTCCCATAAACACACTCCTAAGCCTTGTGGAAAGCCTTCCCAGAAGAGTTGATGCTGTTATAGCTGCAAAGGGTGGGCCAACTCCATATTAAACCCTACGGATTAAGTGTTGCTGTAGATAATTACACCTCATCCATGGTAACAGTCAAGAAGGGTGTCCCGCAAGGTTCTTTATTGGCACCACTTCTTTTTTCTATTTATTATTAATGAATTGGGGCAGGGAATAAAATCTGCAAAGTTACATTTTTATGCTGACAATACAATTATTCATTTCACTGCATCCTCTCTGTCTCAAGCTATTGATGATTCTATTTATATTTTTCAGCTTACTTTACTAAATCTGAAATTAGTTTTTAAATGTGAACAAAACTAAGTATATTATTTTCACGCACAGCCGTTCTATGACCACTACCCCGCCTATTCGTACTATTGATGACCTGCATAAAGAGAACTTACAAATATTTAAGAATATGGCTTGATGAGACGTTAGCTTTTGATGTTCATATTGCTTACTTGGTGAAAAGACTTAAACCAAGATTGGGTTTTCTTTTGAGCCAAAATATTTTTGTTTTCTTTTGGAGCTAGAAAGAGAATTATACAGTATTTTTTTTTTTATTATATTTTTTTATAGAGTATTTTTTTAAATTTTAGATTATGGTGATGTTATTTATATGCATGCTTCTAAATATTTATTGAAAAGGCTGGATGGTGTTTATCATGCTGCACTGCATTTTATAACAAATGCTTGTTCATGTACTCATCATTGTTTCAACTATGTAGGTTGGTCCTCTTTATATCAAAGAAGGAAATCACATATGTTAGTATATATTGTAAAGACATTGTTAGGTATGCTTCCAAATTACATTACTAGTCTTGTATGCTTATGTCGAACTATAACTATAACTGTCGAAGTAGAACTATAGCACTAGATCATCAAATGGGATTAAATTAGTAGTACCTAGGTACACTCAAAGCACGGAAAATCATCTTTCTTTTATTATTCTCCATGGCTGTGGAATGAATTTCATTTTTTTTTCTTTATTTATTTAAACAGGGACAGTGTAAAATATACATTAACCTTAAAAGGAGAGATGCATTTTACCAGGTTATAGCACGTGTGCTAATTTACACCTGCAGTCCCTGGGCAGGCTGATGTAAACAAATCAAGTTAATACATTTATCCTAAAACAACATTTAAAATAATCACATCCTGCAATCATTCCTCAGTATGCATTTACAAATACACTCTCACATACACATCAAATATTAAACATTATGTAAACATGTTTGTTGTGAAAGAAGCCATTTTTTGACCTGATGTGAAAAGATGTTAAAATTCACACATGTGATTAACTCTGTTGGCAAATTATTCCACCGCCTGATGGCCACACTTGAAAAAGCTGAGCTACCAAATGCTGTTTTACACAATGGAATCGTACACTCGCCCCGAGTAACAGACCGAGTGGCTCGAGATTGATTTTCTGATCTCAGTAAAATAAACTTTTTTAAGGGAGGAGCTGCAGTACCATTTATTATCTTAAACAAGAGACAGAGATTTGAATATATGATTGAATTTTCAAAACTTAATAAACTACATTTTTTGAGAATATGACAATGATGAAATAGCCGAGATTTCTTATCAAGAACCTTAAGAGAACTTTTGTACAATGATTCCAGGGGCCTTAATGTTGTTTTACAGGCCTGTGACCAACTCGTCATGCAGTAGAGAAAGTGCGAGAATATAAACGCATTTAGATATAAATTAGATGCATCTGTGGTCAAAGAGTTCCTAATATATCTAAACTGTGCAATGTTAATTTTCAACGTATTAGTTACCTTTTTAATATGTTTTTTAAAATTTAAATTTGGGTCAAGAGTAACTCCCAAATACTTAATTTGGTCAACTCTTGATATTTCCTGACCTTCAATTATAATTTTTGATTCAGTTTTACATGACGAAAACTTACGCTGATTTGTGAAAAATATAGAAACTGTTTTATCAACATTCAACGTTAAGTGAGAGTTTTTCAGCCAGCTGGAAATCTTTTTCATGTCCTCAGTTAACTTTTACATGTGATGTTTGGCTACATCAGCTACATTCAAGCTACTACTCCACTAGAAACAATTCCTCCTTTAAATATGTTCAAAAATGTATTGCAGTGTAAAATGAATGAATCATGTTGCTGTTTGAATTAACTTGATTTATGATGAATGTTTTAGCTTTGACTGTTTAGAATTTATCGTGTGTTAAAAATTTATGTGAAATTTTATTATGGCCATCTTGGCCAGGACTCCCTGGAAGAAGAGATTTATTTTAATCTCAATGGGACCTTCATGGAAAAATAAAGGATAAATAAAAATAAATAAATACAATAAAATTAAAGTTCATGTGCATGTATAGGCAGGCATCCCAAAACTTTTGCCAACATAGTGTGTATTTGGCTAATAAGATTACAGTTCAAACAATATGCAAATGTAAATTTTAGTCTTTATTAAATTTAATGTCCTACTAAATTTAAAATCCCAGAGTGAAATATAGGCCAATTTGTTTACTCTTTTCTGCAAAAATGTCTTAATTCTCCAAAATAATACTAACAGTTTCTGAAAACAACAATTGTTTTTTTTTTTTTTTTTTTTTTATGTTATCAATTACTCATTCTAAAGTGAATTTATTCAACTACAATTTGTGGAATGACTCAAAGAATGGATGAAAATCTGTAATTTGATCGTCTGTTTTACCACACACAGTGCAAACATGCACATCTGACCACCCAAATACTCCACCACACATCCCCCCTGCATCCCTTTTCGAGGTTGACTTCAAAGCAGTACTGCATGGTCTTTGCATTTCTCCCTCAGTCGCCTTTTCTCTGTCTTTCCATCTTTCTGCCTGGCTATGCCTCATTATATGTTTATTTCCCTGACGTTCCACACATTAATTTTTCTTGCTCTCTCTAGTGTTGGATCTGTTATACTGGCGAGATGTGGGGACCACCGGGCTGGTGTTTACAGGTTTGGTTGTGGGTTTGGCCTGTTTGTTCCAGCTCAGTGCCATCACGGCCCTGTCCAACCTCGGTTTGGGCATTATGGCCTTCACCCTCCCTATACGCTTCCTTTACAAAGCTATGGTGCTTGTCCGTCTCAGCGATGGATCTCATCCCTTCCAGTGAGTATGCTCAACAACAGTTTCTACACAGCAAGGTGTAACTGACACTACTGTTTACTGTAGCTCTTAGAGTAAAGTCTCATGTCACTCCACGCCCTGAGTTGATTTGTTCAAAAACACTGATTCATTAAACAACAATCATTTAATCAGTCACAACAATTTGTCCACAAACACTGTTGCTGAATTCCAGTTCTCTTACTTATATACGCCCGAATGTGCACTCTTTTTGTGAAGAAAACATACTTTTGAATGTGTAGCGGAACAGCGAGTTTTGAGACATACCATGTGAATCCTGTCACCGTAAACTAGCCTGTTAATCTCCTTGCCACAGATTAAATCTGTATACACACTCCACATTTTAGTTAACTGAATGTACAATACAGTTCTTCCTACTGTATTGGAGAAAAAATAAGTATCATGTTGATTTGCCAGTCGTGGGTCTTTAGTGTGGAGAACTCTCCTCATGTTTTTGTATAATGATGCATTTGAAATATATATATATATATATATATTTTTTTTTTTTTTTTTATATCAGGTTTATATATTGATTATTAATCACTGAAACCCTTTTTTATTTAAAACTCTCTACTTAATCAATGGTTTTGCACATCCGCCACGTTTGTAGTTTAACACTCTGAACCAAATCCTATGCTATGGGCCTGCACTTCGAACTACCTTTGGGATACTCATTTTAACATACTAAGTAAGGGTACGTTTACACGACAATGATGTACTAAAAACTGAAGAAAAAAAAAACAGACGACAATGTTGTCAAAGCAATCCCTGTTCACACGTATCCGTGGAAACGATTAAAAATTTATTATGCATGCCAGGCCAGTAGTTGCTGATGTCACTTTGTAAAGAAACACTACATGCCTATGGGCTGAACACGTAATACGCATGTGCATGGCATCACCATTTTCATAAATCCATGTTTTTGTAGTTTACACAGAAAGCTTTGTGTTTTCAGGCCCCCAAAACGCTGTTGTCATGTAAATGAAATGCATACAAAGTTTTCAATTTTTAGTTACAAATGGTGTTGTTTAAACAGCCCCTTAATTCTAATTTCAAAAACTATTTAGGATGGATATAGTAGGCTACTTGAATGTGAAATGGGATCCACCAGTATGCATTTGACAAAAAAAACAAGTGATCGCTTTTTGTGTGTCATTGAATCATTCACTCAGACGATTCGGTAAAAAACACTAATTGATTGAGAAACGAAACTGTAAACTTACCCATATTTAAGTGTTGATAAAAAAAAGGAATGCATGAGACTAGAATAAAACAGTTTTTTGTTTGTTTGTTTGTTTAAAAGAAGAGGGTCAACTCTCTGTTTTTCATAAAACAAAATATTCTATGGGCTATTACATTTTTGTGAAAACCCAGGCGGTGGCTGGCAACTTTTTTTTTTTAAACAGAAAGAGTTAATGTAAACTTCTCACTATTAACTTCTTTGATATATTAGAATATTAACTTTTTTATTGAACTGTATAAAATAACAAATAACACTAATGTGATATTGCTTACAAAATTACCAGTCTGCCCTATTTGCAAGCTGTTTTGAATGGAGGAGTTTACTCTGATACAGTCCATATCAATTTGTTCATGGGTTAAAATATTAATTCTTGAGACACATAACAGATGAGCAGATTTTCGCAGGAGCTTGATGGATGGGAAAACCAACTCAAGTAAATTGGGATTAATATATGTAATCTGGTCCACTTTTCTTTATTAAAAAGGTCATATTTGGATGAGGACCCCACGCTGACAGATGAGGACACAGTCCGTATGGCGGAACAAATCGTTCTGCTGATTGCTACGGCTGTCACCGAGCTGAAGAGGCTGTTCTTCATCGAAAGCATCATGGACTCAGTGAAGGTCTCTCACACATCTTAAATATCTCACCTCAGATACACTGAGCAGTTTTTACACTTTTACTGCAATTTATGACCTACTTTCACTACATCAGGGGATAGTGCTGCTGACTTCCATAAATTAGTCCTGATATGAACTATTACCATGTGCTTTCATTCCCAAAGGCAAAGGTGCTGGGAGAATAAGCCCATGTGAAACTAAAGAAATTCATATTTGGAAAAAAACCCTGACCTTTATTATTATAAGAACATAAAATTCCTGTAGCTCCCCTGGTCCAGCAAGGCACTAGCAATGATTTCAATTCAGGGAACACAGATACTGATAAAAATATATAGGCTAACTTCACTTTACTGTTAATCTCTTCAGATAAAAGCATCTTGCAAATAAATGCATATAAATGTAGAATATAACCATTCAAAATGAAATGTAATGCTTTTATCTGAATGATTGTATTTTATTTGTTTGTGTAGTTTGTTGTGTTCCTGTATTTGTTGACCTATGTGGGGGTCCAAGCTAATGGTCTCACGCTGGTGATGACCGGTAAGGATATCCTGCTGAAATTTGTAAAGCAAATCACGGCTGAACCTATTTTTTGACCTAATATCAGACACTAAAAATTGAATTTTAAACAATTGTGTTGTTACATGGTGTTAATGTAATCCTTTCACTTCTGAACAGGTGTGATATGTGCCTTCTCTCTCCCACTGTTATACAGACTTCAACAGGTAAGTGCATCAGTTGGATTTTACACATAGATAGCCCTATATTCTTGAGAAAAAAAAAAGAAAAAAAAAGCCTTTAAGCTTTCTAGGCCATCACTCTTAAAAATAAAGGTTCTTTGTGGCATCTATAGTTCCATGAAGAACCTTTAAACCTTTCCATTCCGCAAAAGGTTCTATGGCATTGCTGCAAAAACACCCCTTTTGGAACCTTTATATTTAAGAGTGTAGGTAACAGCAGGAATTTCCCATTCCCTTCATTTTTCTAACCAGAAATGCAGATCTTACTAAGTTATGCACACAGTTTCACACGATATAGGCTATTTCAAACTTCACACTTGTTTTATTTTCATTTTTGACAGGAGAGGATCGACAAGCTTGTTAAAGCAATCAGAAAACTTGTGGAAAAAATCACTGAAATGTAAGTCTTCATTGTTCTGGCATAAGCCGTTATAAGTGAGCCAGAAAAAAATGTAATTAAATTCAAGCAACTTAAATTTAAATTATTACAAATATTTAATTTCTCCTTACAAAGAAACAAACGATACTCAAAACCAGTGTTGGGGGTAAAGCATTACAAGTAACTGGAGTTACGTAATTAGATTACTTTTTTCAAGTAACTAGTAAAGTAACGCATTACTTTTACATTTACAACCAAATATCTGAGTTACTATTTCATGTAAGTAACGCAATGTACTTTGTTTTCCATTTGTTGAGAGTTGTTGTGTGTACTGTGATGCACCCCACATTATTGTAGTTACAGACTAAATGTAAGCATGCATTTACTCGTCTCAATTGCTGAAAACAGAGTATTCTAGAAATTAATAAAAACAGTGAAATGCAAACTTAGAATATTCTGCAAACCTGTAATAATTAAATGTTAAATAACACAAATATTCCTTGAAATATACCTTGTGAATTTAATCTCACTTTAATGCTAATGAATTTTATTTATTTTTTTTGCTGAAGTAAGAGTGTTAGTATTTATTTTTTTGTTAGCAAGCCGAGCCCAGGTGAGGAAAAAGTAACACAAACCTAATGTAACGCATTACTTTCCATAAAAAGTGAGTAACAGAATTAGTTACTTTTTTAAGGAGTAACACAATATTGTAATGCATTACTTTTAAAAGTAACTTTCCCAACACTGCTCAAAACTCATTCATTATGACTTTAATGAACTAAAACAACCATGGTTTATTTTCTTGAATTCATCATGTTCTCTGTGCCACTTCTTTTACATTTTTCTTTTCTAGAGTTGATCTTGTGGTTTCACTGGTTAAACCTCCACCAGCTCCAGCCCCAGCTCCTTCCCCTGCCCCCACACCAAAACAAAAACAGAAGACTAAATGAAGAGGAGGGAGAGAGAAATGGGGGTGAGGAGCCGAAATGTGGAGTACACTGAACAAAGAAAGTCTTACGGTGCCGCTGCAGCCCTGCGTGTTAGGCAGGGTCTGGGTTATGATATAAACGTGTACGAGCGTTATGTTTTACAGTACGTTTCTTACGGTGCTAGAAGATTCCTTACTAAGTCTTCTCAAAAGAATTAAGCAAAAAGCAGGCCTCATCAAGAAGCACACTTCAGTCAAAGGAAGTCTAGATGTACACCTATTGTATTCATTTATTTCACTCAAACTGTCTTTATAATTACTATATAAAGCTGTGTAATATTTATAAATAATGGTTCATTTTGCCTGACATGGCTTTTCTACTGATTTTCATAGAAAAAGTTGAATCCAGTGACAGTTCTTCTCCACTAGAGGGTAGAACGCGACCACAATCAGAACAGCATGTTACAGAAATTCTGTCATGTAAATTTGTTTAACTTTTTTGGAGCTTATACAGTTCCCACTGGGATTGTTCTCATAATTTGGGTTTTAATATTTAATACTGAATGTTTCATGTTACAGAGCAATTCAAAACTATTTTATAAGTCACTTTAAAACAAGTTCTGTTTTGCACCGCAGTCTTTGTATGTCTTTTGTGCAACACGACCCCCAGTAAACACGTGTTTTCAATGTTATTTGCCTTTTTTTTTTTTTTTTTGCATCTGTCAACATACAAATCATCTCATCATATATTTTCGACCTTGCACAGAAATAAGCAGCTGGTGAAGATGCAGCTGATTCGATTCAAAACATTCAATTATATACTGGTTGCAGATGACAATCCAGTGCTGAACAGAAACAAATATAGGATGTCTTTTGATGTGCAAATACTTCCACGCTAGGATTGCGATAAACACAATCTGGTTATTGTCTTCGCAGGCTTTTAAGAAAGTATCTGTACCATCTGTAAAATGACAGAATTTATGGAGGGGACTTTAGAAAGCATGAGAACATATTGCACACTATGAGACGACACAGTAGGAACTCTAAGGAATGTAAGGAAGAATACCAATACTCCACTGACAAGAACAATTGCACTCAAAGGGACATTTTGTATTCATTGCTGTTGTAAATAACCTACTGCAGACTGGCTTTAGCTTTAAACTGCCCCTGTGTGTCATTTTTTGTTAAATGGTAGTAGTGGGAAATCTCCGAATGAGGATATGAAGAAAATTGACATTTAGAAGTTAATCACTTTATTAAGCTTTTCTAAATAGCTGTATGTAATTAAATGCCATGTCTGATTGAATGATGCTGAATTGTGTGAATCATACTTAAAAAAAAAAAATAACACACACACACACGCTATCTTTGTGGGGACTATCCATAGACGTAATGGTTTTTATACTGTACAAACTGTATATTCTATCCCCTTACACTAACCCTACTCCTAAACCTACCCATCACACAAAACTTTCTGCATTTTTAAATAAAAAAATAAATAAAAAAATAATTGTGAATGATTTATAAGCTTTTGTACCCATGGGGACCTCAACTTAGGTCCCCACAGTGACATGAGTCCTCATGAGTCTGTATGCATTCAGGTTGAAGTCCCCACCAGGATAGAAAATGTCCACACACACACACACACACACACACACACACACACACACACACACACACACACACTTTCAATATAAAACATAATTTAGTAAGATTTATAAGCTGTTTTCCCTCATGGGGACCAAAAAATTTGCCCATAAGGACAAGGATTTTGGAAATTGTCATCTTTGTGGGGACATTTTGTCCACATAACGTAGGGTATACCTGAACCACACACACACACACACACACACACACACACACACACACACGTTTGTTTTTGTGAATTGTGGGGACATTTCATAGGCGTAATGTTTTTTTACATTACACTACCCCTACCCCTAAACCTACCCATCACAGGAAACTGCACATTTTTACTTTCTCCCAAAAAACTCATTCTGTATGATTTATAAGCCTTTTGAAAAATGGGGACATGGGTAATGTCCTCATAAGTCACCCTCTCATTGTAATACCTATGTCATACCCATGTCATTATACACATTTGTGTCCTGATATGTCACAAAACACACACACACACACACACACACACACACACACACACACACACACACACACACACACACACACCCCTTCTCTTTAAAAAAAAAAAAAGCACAAAAAAGTTTTTGTAATTGGTTTGGCTCTTATTTTCCAATAATAGCTGGAAATGATTGCTCAACAAAACTGAAAAAAAGACTATAATTCCAAAAATGTTTCATCTGCAGCTATAACCTTAGTGACATATTTAAATAAGCAGATTTCATCAGCAATGCTCATTGTTCTAGGTATACCCCACACAGGTTGTGTTTTCATGTTTTATGGGGACTTTGATACTGTACAAACTGTATATTCTATCCCCTAAACCTGCCAGTCACAGAAAACTTTCTGCATTTTTACATTTTCAAAAAACATACCTTAGTATGATTTATAAGCTGTTTTCCTCACGGGGACCAAAAAATGTCATTTTGGACATTTGGACAAAATGGACATTCAGTACCCATAACTTAGGGTTTACCTGAACCACACACACACAAACACACAAACACATTTCTCTTAAAAAAAGAAAAAAAAAAAAAAAAGAAAGTTACAACAAATAATTGTTTTGTTTATGGCAGATTCACAAACAACTTTTACTGGAAAAAATAAATAAATATGATGAAATATGCTATAATTCCAATAACTTTTCATCTGCAGCTAGATAACTTTAGTGACATTTAAATAAGCAGATTTCAACAGTAATGAATATGATCAACAAACACGATGTAGACAACACAGAATACCATCGAAACTTTTTCACATCATCAAACTATACTTATTGTTGAGCCATGTGTCAGTCTTTTCCATTTTTTTACTCTTCTTCTAACTAAATGTTTGGCTTAGGTAAGTGCTATATAATAAATGGAACAATAGGGAAAACACAAACTCTGAAGTTTGTAATTTAACATAACATTTGGCAAGCAAAGATCATACACAATCTTGTACATAATGTGTGTTAAGATTAAAATGCCCTCAAACATTTAAATTTCCATTCTTTACTCACAGGGTCCAATTTTTCACAAACCCCTGATCATAAAGCAAAGAAATAAGAAGGATAATAAGCTGTAATTTTGTCCGTGATGACATCCTCACAGATGATTCTGCCAACAAGTTTTGGGATTGTGGTTGTATAAAAGCGAGAAAATGGAAATACTATCTCGAGTACGTCAGCATGAATGAGCTCTACTTCTCGCACTTGACCAGAAACATCTGCAATGAAATGAAATAAATAACTAAAGAGAAAATAACTCAAAATGCCTTAAGGTGACATCAAATGAAGAATTGATAGGCTATGCATTCATCAGCAGCCATCAGACACAAACAAGATTCCAGCTGCATCAGACACGGATGCATGCACCTTGAGCCAATTAAAGAATAGTGTGTATTCTCAATTGGTAGAACATGAACTCACAGCAGAAGCTGCCCAGCGGCATTATAAGCAGAAGTAGTGCACTACAGTTAAGTGCAGGACATTCTCACTAGTCGTACATGAGGCTGTCTGGAAAAGACACGGTAATTGAGTTTTAGAGAAAGTGCTTTCACAGCAAGAACTGCGTCATGGAGAGATCATTGCAAGGTGAGTCACAGAAATCTCTCTTTATAGGTCAGAAAAGTCTGAATTGGACACATTTTTACTACAGTGACTGGAATGAAGTGAATGAGATAACTTTACTAATTAATTTCATAAAAAGAACAATCATTCATTGCTGGTTTAATATTATTGATTGTCTAAATGGATCCTTGCTACAAATGTCTGTTCATTGATCATAAAATCCAATGTGCACTCTTTGCTGAGAGCTCTTGTACATTTACACTATACCCACCTCACTTAGACACACACATGAAACACAAATAGAGGTTTTCATACAGTCCGCAAACTACTGACCCTTTTGACTTTATAGTGAGCAATTTCAATTAAGAGTTAAACTCTTTCTCTCAGTCTTTTTGCCTTTGTGAAAGCCACTTGAATGATCTCATTCACTGAGCCGAAATACCACAATGTCCCCAGATTATCACTGGGACAGACTGAGAGAGAATCTCTTTGTTCCTGAGAAAGGGAAATTATTCAAGGAAACTTCTGCAAGTGAGTCTGGATGGCTTCGGTTGGGTATCTGGACAAGAGGAAGAGGTCAGGAGAAGGGAAGCACTGTAAACCTTGAATGTCTTAGACTATCCCAGCTGTCCCTAAAAATAAATCCCTCACCTTGTCCATCCGAAACACGAGAGGCGGAATATAGTTGAGATTACATAGCTATCAACAGGGATACAGTAGGTTCAATCATACTGTGGCGGTATATAGAGCAGCTGTTTATCGTATTGCATCTCTGCACTGTCATTTTTTTCATTCAGTTGTCATTTTATAGGGACTATATTATTTTCTTTGGATTTGATATTTTCTTTGCACTGAAGGTCAAATAAAGCACTATCACAGATATGCAGTCCAGATCACTGAGGAAGCTGTGAAAATAGTTTTAGAGAAAAAACAGATAGAGAGGCCTGTGCAGTGGCAACCTTCAGGGAATGGATGGACAAATGGAGATATAGCAGGAAAATTGAGCGAGAGAGAGCGAGCGAGAGAGAGAGAGAGAGAGAGAGAGAGGGGGTGGTTGATGACGTATTGAGACATTGAGCAGAATCAATTGTTCACTTCACACATGACCATCCCCCACTGTAGGGCACCTTGATCCCCCTGGTGTTAACAAAACACTTGCATACACATATTCTCCCTTATTACACCAGATGTATCCTCCACAATCTCTGTGTCCGAGCCTGAACTGCCTAGACATCCACTAACAAAGAAAAATGTATGCTATTTTTGGGCTCCTATATAAAAAAAAAGGAATAAAGAAAGCCTCTCTCTTCCAACGGCCAGAACGGAACCAAGAAAAAAACTCATAAATAATGATTAGAAAGGAAGAGAAGTTGGGTGAAACAGTCTCACAGTTTCAATTCAATAAGGGTAGTGCCTGAGAACAACAGCAGGGAATGAGGAAATCACAAGGGTGTCTGGGAAAGGAAGTGTTATACAGTAAAGCGCAACATTTTGTATTGATTCATATACAGCATACTGCTGTGATTCTCGGCAGATTTTGCTTTAGGTTTTTCCTCAGATGTTATATTGTGCTTTTCTATGTATAAAATTATTATAATTTTTTTGTTTTATGCTGTGATCCTGGCTGTATTTGTACCGCATACGTAAATATCCATTTGTTTTGATCTTACATTGTTAAACGATAACCAGTAATATTTTTGTGAATATTGTACTATATATTATTACCATATATAACCACTGTGTTATGGATCTGTACCTTTAATTACACATTGTCAACAGGATGTTAAGTTAAGGATGTCAGTTAAGCACACATGCACCCAACATGAAGTTTGCAAGACTGTCCCAAGTCTGAAAAATGCCAAAGGTCAGTGCCCTTTGATGCACACTAGATGCCCTAGTTTGTACACTATATTTGATGCCCTTTCATGTACACTATATTCACTGCACACGCTTCAGAACAGTATTTGAGACTAAGTGTATCCCATCATTTATCATAATGTGCTCGAAATCGCAAGATAATTTACAATGCAAGTAATTAAATAAAGGTGCAGTGTGTAATATTTATGAGGACCTATTGACAGAAATGAAATATAACATACATAACTATGTTTTCAGTGGTGTGTAAAGACCTTACATAATGAACCTTTATGTTTTTATTACCTTAGAATGAACCATTTCTATCTACATACACCGTGGGTCCCCTTACAGTGAAGTCACCATTTTGTGCCGCTATGTTTCTACAGTAGCCCTAAACGGACAAACTTTTCTACAGAGCGCTAGCTACTTTCTGCTGTCTCAGACGATGACATCTTTGTCCTGTGTGGGCCACTGTAGCTTCTCTATGTGCTCCGAAAGGGATGGGTGAGCGGTGGGTGCTTGCAATACACAACCTCACCACTAGATGTAGCAAACATTTACACAGTGCACCTTTAAATCTATTACATTTAGGCCAGGGCCCTCTCAGAATGTTTGTAATTTACTTAAAAAAAGTCTACATAGGTGTCTTAGCTTAAGAGTGATTCAGGACCGATCTGAGAGCAACTCTGAGTGAGGAAAGTACAAAAACTTTTATCTTAGTGAGGAGGCGTGGCTTACCCCGTTGCTATGTATGACAGAGTCTTTTGAAGACTGTGATTGGTTGGTTGTCCAAGAAGGAAAAAAAAGAGCGCTTTTAAGTATAGAGTCTATATAAACCTTCACTTTGAAATTACAGGCGTAATGTTTCCTGTTTTACCGTACTCTCTCTCTCTTTCACACACATATAATATAAATATATTTATATATTTATGATCACACACAATTGTGAAATCACTTTGCTTATAGAAGGTCGTGACAGACCCAAATCATCACTGCTGCATAGTTGCATTTTTCCAGTTGCCAAATATGTTAATGTAGTGATTATTCCATTTCCATTTTTGTCCATTTTCTCTGCTGCTAAAGTAACTCTTAAGCCTCTTAAAAGTTCACGTCCGTACTCCTAACCCTTTTGGACCTTCATACCTCTTTTAAGGGTTAAGATGCTTTCTGAATTACTTTTTCTTTACTAGGGTTTTTCTTTCATTTTAAGAGGAAACGCCCAGCTTTCTAAGAATTTTCTTAGAATTTTGTCACTAGGAGCTACTCTTTGCATTAAGATTTTCATGAACACGGGCCTTGGTTTCACAGACAGGGCTTAGATTAAGCCAGGATTAGGCCACTCAATTAGCTTTTATAAACATCTCTTAGAAAAAAACATTACTGGTTTGCATCTTGACACAAAACAATGGCACTGACATATTTTAAGATATATCAGTGCAAGTTGCTTTCAGTTAAAACATGAATTTTAGTCTTGGACTAGCTTAAGCCTTGTCTGTGAAACTCTGTCTTGTCTGGGGTTGATTTGGTAGTAGCGTAAAGTGTAGCATATTTTATTGGTGCAGAGATGAATGTGTATTTTTTGTAAAATATCTGGCTTTTTATCACTTAATTAGAAGTCATCTGTAACATAGGGACTACTGAACAGAAATATATTTATTTTGAAGAGCAAAGAATTAAACATCTAAATTTGTAAATAAAGTTCTGTAAAACCTCTGGTTTATCTCCAAGTGCGAGTATAATTTGGGACAGGGTCCCAGATTCCAACAACTGACTCGCAAGCAAAACTGAGGCCGTTTCGTGTATCATTTTGATTGAATCATTACAATAACTGGTTCATAAGAGTCATTTGCCTCATCGTTGGACTCGTGACATACCATTTGAGAACCACTCTTTAGCCTACATACTGCACTGTGCTTTATTAATAACTCACTCACAGCCATAAGAAAATGTATTGTGCCTCTCCATTATTGCATATTTATTGCCAAAAGACAACAGGCACTTACTGGTGACAGGCTTTATAAACAGATGGTTTTCATCTAGATGTGAGATAAATGTGGCTGATGTTAAGTTCTGCTGCAGCTTTCTGGCTCCTCTTTATAATCTCTTTAGGAAGTTATGATGAACCACAGTGTCCCGTTTACTGACACAAATCAATGGGGGAATGAATGAATGACGCATAACTTTCCATCTATCTTCATTTGATATCTCATTAGACAACAGAAAATTTGACTCAGCAAGTATGAGGAATGTTATTTCACTGTCCACTGAAATGGGCCCAATGTAGATGTGATTGATGAAGTCAAGGAAGGATAATGTAGGCCCTACCTGAAGAAAGCCATCCATTAGCATTCGCATCAATGTCTTAGAAGTTGCTCGGCCCAACCCTAATTAGTGCTAATGCTGTCATCTTCGCTTCAAGGGCTGTCAGTTCCGGTGTTGTGGAAGTTAATGCCAGTTTAGGTGTGTTCGACATGGGCTGCGGCTGGATTTAAACCAGTGGCAAAATTTTCCGCTTGCAGGGTTGAAAACGGACACTTTCTGCTTCCCGTAGTGACACTCGCGCGGTAAAATAGTACACAGACGTTTCGTATGTTTTCATGAAGCTGCGACCAATATTCTACTTTACTTTGAATACTTTACGTAGCCTACTACTTAATACAGCGCCTATAATCAAAGAATACTATATATATATATATATATATATATATATATATATATATATATATATATATATATATATATATATATATATATATATATATATATATACAATAAAGTGGGGTCTATATAATTTTTTATCCGTTTTATGGTGATAAACATGACAATAGCCTATAGCAAGATTACATGAAAAACGTTTTTACTGCTACACAAAAACTAAAATTAAATAATAATACAAATAATTTTTTTAAAGTGTTAGGCCCTATTTTTGAATGACCAGAGAATCACGCTTTTTAATATATATATATATATATATATATATATATATATATATATATATATATATATATATATATATATATATATATATATATATATATATATATAAATAAAGTGGGTCTATATAATTTTTTTATCCGTTTTATGGTGATAAACATGACAATAGCCTATAGCAAGATTACATGAAAACGTTTTTACTGCTACACAAAAACTAAAATTAAATAATAATACAAATAATTTTTTAAAGTGTTAGGCCCTATTTTTGAATGACCAGAGAATCACGTTTTTTATATATATATATATATATATATATATATATATATATATATATATATATATATATATATATATATATATATATATATATATATATATATATATATATATATGCAGCAGATATTATAACTTCTGAAGCAAACCAGTCAATCCATGATCCTACTAAGTTATGCGCTTTTTCCTCAGAGCACATGGAGAAAGATTTACCACAGCATTTTAACGCCAATAAAGACACATTTGATGTTCCTTTATCTGACAATTTGTCTGTCAAGAACATTGCATCCCAGTCTGTGCTCAGAGCTACCTCATATATCCCTGTTCCTTACGTCAGCTTTGTCTCTTAAAGACAACAGGGTGACTTTTAGCTCAGAAGGAGAGAAGAAAAGGAGGAGGCCCGTAGCACCTTCTGCCCCGTCGTCATAAATCTGTAATGTTGGACTATGCTAACCATCCCCCACTGTCCCCCTCTCCTCTTCTCCCTTGTCTCCTGTAGGGCTGTAAATCTGCGCCGGACGGTCACTCTGGGGCCTTCTGACTTAATAGTTTAATGGCCATACAGCGTGGCAGGTGTCCAAAATGGCTGCCGTTGACTGCATCTCCATTACGTGTCAGCGTAGGTGGGTTCAGAATGCAAGAGAAGGAGAGATGCAGACAGACAGCATAGCAGATTGTTCCACCTATAATAAAGTTAATCAGTCTCCTGATAACAATTGCAGGACAGGATTTTTGGATGCACATTGCTGTGTTAAGAGACACTTTATGACCCTACTTCATACTCCAGCACTGCGCCAGCGATGGTCCACGTTAATCTACAGTGACAAATGACTTTTCACAAGCAACTAGAAGAATTTTCCAGCATTCCCTGCTGGTTTTTGGAATTCACAGAGATATTCAGGATTAGTAAGCTAATGTAAAGCACTGTACACTGAAAGTGATCTAGATTAATGGGTTAATTAAGTCAAACATCTAAATTAATTGCAATTAAAATGATTTGAGACTGAAATATTAAAGATTCAAAAAGGACAGAAAAACATCTCAAAACAGTGGTTCTCAACCATGGGGTTTCAACAAACCTCCAAAGTGGCCACAGGATGACAAAGCTGAAACGGAAGTTGCGATTGTCTTTTCTTCCCTATTGTGAAGTACAAATCCGATTCCAAAAAAGTTGGGACAATTTACAAATTGTGAATAAAAACAGAATGCAATGATGTGGAAGTTTCAAATGTCAACATTTTATTCAGAATACAACATAGATGACATATCAAATGTTTAAACTGAGCAAATGTATAAATTTAAGGGAAAAATAAGTTGATTTTAAATTTCATGGCATCAGCACATCTCAAAAAAGTTGGGACAAGGCCATGTTTCCCACTGTGTGATATCCCCTCTTCTTTTTATATATTTTCTTTTTATAGTCTGCAAACGTCTGGGGACTGAGGAGACAAGTTGCTCAAGTTTAGGAATAGGAATGTTGTCCCATTCTTGTCTAATACAGGCTTCTAGTTGCTCAACTGTCTTAGGTCTTCTTTGTCGCATCTTCCTCTTTATGATGCGCCAAATGTTTTCTATGAGTGAAAGATCTGGACTGCAGGCTGGCCATTTCAGTACCCGGATCCTTCTTCTACACAGCCATGATGTTGTAATTGATGCAGTATGTGGTCTGGCATTGTCATGTTGGAAAATGCAAGGTCTTCCCTGAAAGAGACGACGTCTGGATGGGAGCATATGTTGTTCTAGAACTTGGATATACCTTTCAGCATTGATGGTGCCTTTCCAGATGTGTAAGCTGCCCATGCCACACGCACTCATGCAACCCCATACCATCAGAGATGCAGGCTTCTGAACTGAGCGCTGATAACAACTTGGGTTGTCCTTGTCCTCTTGTCCGGATGACATGGCGTCTCAGTTTTCCAAAAAGAACTTCAAATTTTGATTCGTCTGACTACAGAACATTTTTCCACTTTGCCACAGTCCATTTTAAATGAGCCTTGGCCCAGAGAAAACGCCTGCGCTTCTGGATCATGTTTAGATATGGCTTCTTTTTTGACCTATAGAGTTTTAGCCTGCAACGGCGAATGGCACGGTGGATTGTGTTCACTGACAATGTTTTCTGGAAGTATTCCTGAGCCCATGTTGTGATTTCCATTACAGTAGCATTCCTGTATGTGATGCAGTGCCGTCTAAGGGCCCGAAGATCACGGGCATCCAGTATGGTTTTCCGGCCTTGACCCTTATGCACAGAGATTGTTCCAGATTCTCTGAATCTTTGGATGATATTATGCACTGTAGATGATGATAACTTCAAACGCTTTGCTATTTTTCTCTGAGAAACTCCTTTCTGATATTGCTCCACTATTTTTGGCCGCAGCATTGGGGGAATTGGTGATCCTCTGCCCATCTTGACTTCTGAGAGACACTGCCACTCTGAGAGGCTCTTTTTATACCCAATCATGTTGCCAATTGACCTAATAAGTTGCAAACTGGTCCTCCAGCTGTTCCTTATATGTACATTTAACTTTTCCGGCCTCTTATTGCTACCTGTCCCAACTTTTTGAAAAAAAGTTGAAATCCATGAAATCCAAAATGAGCCAATATTTGGCATGACATTTAAAAATTTCTCACTTTCAACATTTGATACGTTATCTATATTCTATTACGAAAAAAATATAAGTTTATGAGATTTGTAAATTATTGCATTTTTTTTTCATTCACAATTTGTACAGTGTCCCAACTTTTTTGGAATCGGGTTTGTATTTCTGAGTGAAACAGCTTCTCGAACAAGAACAAATGTAGGCCAGGACTTGATTTTGTCCATTGATTAGATTTTTGGGTTGTTGTGGTTTGCTATTGCTGTGATCTCATGTGAGTGACAGGTCATCCTGGCCTCATGTCAGTGAACACATCAGAGAACAGAATCATTGCAAGTTATTTTGATTAAAGATAATGAGGGCACATGAATTATATAAAAAAAAAAAAAAAAAAGATGTGCATGGATAAATCATTTATAATAATGCAATATTTCATAAAAACAAGAATGGTCTTTTAATTTCATGGTGGCCCACTGCCTTAAAAGTCTGTATAACTCTTGCACTATATATTAAGTCTTTTGAAGCTGTATGTTAGCATAAAATTCCAGCTCAACAATAATTCAGACCAGTTTTGCAAGGCGCTCAATGTCTACATATTATAAAGCTCCCAAAGGTTTCGTTCTCCGAAGATACTATTGCAAAAATATTTATGCAACATTCCACATTGTGTCTAGAGTCTCACAAAACCGAGACCTTTGCTGGAACGACAGAACGTTTGCTCATCCAGAACAAATACGAAATCTCTCAGGTGAAAATTATAGACCTCAGCACCTCAAATCCCTCAGATGGCTTCTTAATGCGGTGAAATATCAGATCCACCGCATGTCAGACACACAAACAAGAGATCAGGAGACAAAACATGAAAGAATATACAAGCTCTGTCAAGAAACGGTAGAAGAGTGCATATATCAAAGCGTGGCTCGTCGCTGGTTTGTATTAGGTGATGAGTGAGCTGTTATGTTATTGCACGCTCTGTAATAGATTTGGACTGAGACGCACACCTTTATTAGTCTAAATGGATTTATCCTGGATGAGTCCAACCTTATACTTTATTGTGGGACTAACACATTTTTATATAGCGATGGTGGATGCATTCCAGAGAGGTAACTCACTGATGCCATAAACAATGCTCTCATTGAGTGTATGGGGGTCCACTGGCTGACGTTTCCCTGAACGGTGAGGCCAGAATAGTATAGATTGCTCCCTGGTGGCCACCACCTCATTAAAAGCCTGCTGTTTAATGGCCTTGCCTATCCAGTTGCCCAGCAGATAACTGGTTTGTTTACCTACAACACAAGTCATAAGTTGACATGCAGACAGAAGTCTGTGCCGAAAGGCTCTTACAAGCACTCCCGCCGCCCTCATTCACTGTCTCTCGCGCCTTCCCAGAGAGCATTTTGCGGTCTGAAATTTTCCATCATCGACTGGGGGAAGTTTGTACAACAGTCTTGATGACTATAGAGCAGCATTTTAGGTATTCATCAGGTTTTACAACCTATATTTGACTCTCAAACCCCTGTCTAATAATATTGTGTGCGATTTTGAGAAGTAGCGCTGGTTAGTTATTTTAGTGTTTTTTTGCAAACCAATATAGATGGAAAATGATGTAATTTGTAAATTTAATGTGCTGCACAATAAAACAAGTCTCATATGTACAGTACAGGTTACATCGCTTTATTTGATTATCGGTATGCTGTAATGCCAATATTGCTTTGGTTATGAGATTCAAAGTTCATTTTTAACTAAGCCAACTGGAAAAAACAAAAAGCCACTTAATTGTGAAGTACACTGATATTATGAGCTTAGATATTTACATGATACATAATACAGTATCTACACACATACTGTACGCAATGGAAAAGTATATAAGCATGTGCCTTATGATGCTAATTCACATCTACTGTACATCACAGTGTAAACAAGAAAAAAAATGGCAAATGAACTCTAGCAGTCACTACCTGTCATAAGCAAACAAATCTCAGTTTGTCAAAACCACACCTAAAATGACAACCAGTCATTGAATAAAAATAACATTTTGCTGAGAAAAAGTTCTTGTGTAAAACAATCAAACAAAAGGGCAATTATCTCTACAGAAAAAATAGCTTTGTACAGTCTTAGAAATGTCAACCATAGTCACCCTCAGTTTGACCACTAGATTTGTAATACGAGTGAACAATGAGACTCATATAGACAGCCATGAGAATTTTATATTGGACTATACTATAAATGTTAAACAAGCCAGACTAATAATACATATATGCTGCCAGGGTTTTCATTGCGCATTATATATACCTTGTATATACACCAGTTATAGTTCAATGTTCTAATTACTGTATGGCGGTGATTTTGTTTTGCTCCCAGTATTCTCGTAAACAGTTTTCACTTTGGGGCTGGCAGTGTGCTGCAGTTGACACAAGGACGCCATCACACGTAGTGTTCTCTATGGTTAATGTAAACCCGGTCCGCCCCATTCTGATGACATATCCACTCCTGATAGGACAGTGAATGGTGAGTGGGGCTGTGGCGGTCTCTCCGAGCCATCCTGCCAGGCACTCGTTCGGCCAGTTCGTGGTGCCTTTCCATCCGATGAACCTATAAAATGACACAACAGATATAATTCATATTATATCCAAAGTATTATGGGTGCTGATGCTGTTAGACAATGAAATGTAATGTTTAATGGGATTCAATGGATAGAATGCAGTGGGGTTTTTTTTATGGCTGTCAATCGAACTTAGTAAAAATGCAATATTTTAATAGAATTACAAGATATGAATTTTGGGTTTAAAAGGCCCCCAACCACCCTTCATTGTCCTATCAATAACAGTAAAAATGTAAAAACAAATAATAATAATAATAATGATGATGATAAATGAAAAAGGCTGACCAGTTTTGAATTACTTCAATGGGGGTTTTGGGCACTTTTTCATCTG
Organism: Paracanthobrama guichenoti; assembly: GCA_018749465.1. Classification (NCBI taxonomy): domain Eukaryota; kingdom Metazoa; phylum Chordata; class Actinopteri; order Cypriniformes; family Gobionidae; genus Paracanthobrama; species Paracanthobrama guichenoti. Next base: position 7,173,730 of record CM031963.1, read on the forward strand.
GTCAAGACCAGCTGCTGACCAGCAAATAAACCAACTTGGGAGACCAGTTTAAACCAGCTAAGACCAGAAAACCACCTGAGGCTGGTGTATTTTTCAGCAGTGTTATGTGTTGTGTGGGTAAAACTGCCAGGAAAGACAAAAAGAGAAAAAAAATCTGGAAAAAGTGAGCTAAAAGAGAGCATATAATCACTCCTTAAATAATAAAAAACATGCCAGTAGTCATCTTTCGAATGCAGCTCTATTATAAAGTACCACAGTAGGAAAATAAATCAGAATATAGAGCCGTGACCCCCACAGTGTAAACAGAGCAGTGTGAGGTTTACCTGAGAGAATGAGGCCACCTGAGGGGCCTGAGAGGCCAGTGGGATGGCAGGAGGTCGTTCTGTATATGGAGGAGGAGGCTTATGAGTTGGAGGGAGATCAATTCTGTAGAAGGACAAAAACCAACAGCAGTTAGAATAGTCAATGACTACACGCTGCATGATTCGCAGGCTGATATACAGTGACCCCTAAGTATATGGACACATAAGCCACAATTAAAAATGTATGAATGTCATTGCATTACATAAAATATCAAACCAACCAGCATTTATTTTGTAGAGGTGTACTGTTTAGGTGCTGTTTTCAGGCTAAACATTTCATAAAAGTTTGTTCGATGATAAAACAATATAATACTTTTATAGTCACTGTTTGTCTTCTTGTCAGTAGATGGAGGAAATGCGGGTCAAGAGTCAAAAGTATGAAATGTGTTTAGTCTGAGGAACAATAACAACCACACCTTCTTTTAGTTCTGGGAACAGAATGGAACTTTTGTTCTGTTTTACATCCATGGCAAGACTGACAATTTCTCAAGCTGAACACAAAATAATCAAATTTTTAAGGCTAAAATGAATCTGAGAGTCTATGATTCCCATGCAAGGTGTCACGCTCGACTCAATCACCAGCCACTCAAAATGGCCTCCGTGTTTTCAAGTCCCTACAGTCACACTGAGACATAGTTTCTCATGCTCTCTGGACCTCTAAACCAAACACCAGCAGGCCACAACAGACCTTGTCTAGAGTAACTTTGTGTGGGTACACATGTGGGTGGAGGTGTATATTAGTGATATACATAAATACAACTGGAGCCCATTTTAAAATGGCAAACAAAACTGAGAGAAATGGAAACAATTGACTTTGTCTTCTTGTTTGTCTTGTGAATCACTGCAATGACTCTCTAAGAACATACAGCATGCAAACAAACAAGTCGTTTACATTTCCTTTAAACAATTCATCATGGTTTGATGTCCTAAACTTATACAGGATACTGATAAATAGTGCTGTCTCCAGTGCATTTAACAAAGCTAAAACAAGCTTATTAAAATGATTTCTGATCTGATATTGACCACAACTAAACTAGCAATTAAGAGGAGTGGCCTCACATCCCTAATAGCGTTGACTCTGATGGACAAATATCTATTGCGCTTCTACTTGTAGCACTAGGCGTTGGGAGGTCCCGAGGGTCGCCCTGCCCTGACCTGACCTTGAATTCCCAGAATGCCTAATATATAGAAAGATACCTTTCCTCGCTCCCTGGATTTAGATACTGCTATGTGTGCCATAAAGGTCATCTTCTGAATGTCACAAAGATAGTCTAGAGTCATTAGTGGACAAATAAGGAATCTTAAACCTTCACTGCTAGTTTTATAAGCTCTGCATTGACAACCAATGAGAACAAGCTCTTAAAATACAGAGTGCGTTCACACCTCTTGGTTAAAAATCCTTCAGGGAAAACATGTGAACTGTGACCTCTCCTCATATACTTTCCCAATGTGCATCCATAAGCTCATCATTCCTCAAGGGATCAACTTTGTCTTTGTTTTTCCACTTCCTGTAGACATTAATCTCCAACCATTAGTAGTACATTGTTTTGTGTAATTGATTTTCAATGGACTATCAGTCTGTCTAATGTGTCCCCTGCCCTACCCACATAAAGTCTAAATCAGACGGAGATGGAAAAGTGTACAACAGTGTTTTATGACTCATTAAGTCTATATGGACTCACATTAGCATTTCCCATGAAAAGTTATGACCGAAATAGAGAATTAAAAGCAGGAGATGTCAACCATGGACTAGAGAGATGATATGGTGAGTGCATTTGTGTAGCATGAGCAGGAAGAGATGCAGACAGGCCTGGATACTCTCACTGGTTCCACCTGGATGTCCAAAGAGACCAAACAAGGGCCAAAATTTTGGACTTCGCATCAAAGAGGGAATGAGATTGCATTGTAGTTTTCTCTTTTCATCCCCTCTGAATGTACAGCTGAAGGTCAGATTAATTTGTTTTCCTCCTCAGACACCCTGGAACATTTTCCAATTGTCTTGATTTTAAGCCAAGACCTTGACATATAAACTACTTTAATACTTTAAATGCTGCCACATCATTTAGGAAGGATAAATTCAAGGTCACTTTAGATGAGCTATCAAAACAAAATCAAAACACAAAATCATCACGACTCAGAAATAAAAGTGGAAAGCTCACATAAACCTGATAAAAATGGAAAAAAAGGTTTTAAAAAATATACCTCTTGAAGCATTTGAAGGAAGCACATTTTCTCATCCTTGACTACTGGGTACAATCAGATCTAAATGCCAGGAGTTATATGGACATTTTTTGCTTTCATTCCTGCGTAAGCGCCATGTGTCAGCATCCCAACGCTGCTTATCTCTCCCAGATTCCCTTCTGTCTCCAGTGCAGCAGCAGCATCATCCATCAGACCAAACCCAGCTGTCCCACCACACTGATCTGCATGCAGCATGCAGCCAAACTAAAGCCGAGCCAAGGCGCACAGAGGCTGAACAGGGATCAGCCGAAACAGATGAGAGTCACTTGCACCTCTTCTGAGAGTGACGCTTCTGACAGCACCGCTGAGAAGTTTCAGAGAGAGCTCACTTCAAGATAGATGATGTGGATGAAGATAGCACAGCAGAAAACAAGTAATAAATAAATACTAACAGTCAACAATTCAGCAAATTTAAAAACCTTAGGGGCCGTCTACACAGGATGCATTGTTTTATAGCTGTTTTTATTTAAATAGCCAATTAACGTCACAGCCATCAACAATTCATTTCTTGCTAGTTGGAATTTTAAGTGTGTACAGTACAGTTTGTGGATGGTAAGCTTTATTAATGTTTTTGAAAGAAGTTTCTTTCTCACTAAGGCTGCATTTATTTGATCGAAAATAGGTTACAGTTAAAGGCACAATATGTAATTTTCGCTAGAGGTTGCTTATTCAAAACAAAGGCATAGCTTGATGGCGCCTTGATTTTGTGGAATCATGGGAGTTGTCTTTACCTCAGTGGAAAAGAATCCGACAGGACTCGGGCAGAAATCATATTCACGGATAAGTAAATGTATTAAAGATTTATTAATGTCACAGTAATATGAAGCAGGGTGGGGCTGAAAGCCATTGGAGCGGAACGAGGCCGCTGGAGCGATTGCTAATGAGAGACAAGCCACACACGGCTCAAGAGCAGTAGAGCTTTTATTATGCCGCAGACGACCGCTTCCGCTTCTTCCAGTCATGCGTATGTGGGGTAACGCAGCGCTGTTTTATCATATTAGATACATTTGAATGTGTTGAAAGTTATATTATTATGCTACTCTGTGTGTTCACTCAGCGGCTATACAGTTGTTGCACACTGCACTAAGCTAGATCGATATTAGGCATGGTAAAATATGGTACTCGCGGTAAATCATGAAAATGAGATTTAGACAATAAGACTGTTGAGACTGTGTTGAGCAAGTTTTCAGTTGGTGAATGTATCATTCTAAACAGCTGCTCACTTGTCTAATAAAACACAATACATTAAAGCGTCTTTGGTGTTTCCATGGATTCTACAAAATAAAACCGGATATCGAGGGTAACATGGGTATGATGTCATTGATAGGCGACACACGGACACGGCCCGTGTCCTGGTTGAAATTGCTTATTTCTCTGGATTTAAACATTGTTGGAAACATTTGGGATAATGTAAGTGCACGTCAACAAAATATTTAGCATTGTTCTAGTGTTTTTTTGGATATTTGAATCCAAAAATCTTATTGTGCCTAACAGTGATATCATGAAATAATATTACAATTTAAAATAACGGTTTTCTATTTTAATGTATTTAAATATATATAATTTATTCCTGTGATGGCAAAGCTGTATTGTCAGCATCTCCAGTCTTCAGAGTCATATAATCCTTCAGAAATCATTCTAATGGTGTCAGCTTAATTTTGGGGGGTAAACCGATACTTTTTATTTTTTCAGTATTCTTTCATGAATAGAAAATTCAAAAGAACAAGACATTTATTTTGAAATAGAAGTTTTTGAAAACAACATGTTTTTGATCAATTTAATGCATCCTTGCTGAATAAAAGTCTTAATTTCCTTTTAAATAGTGGCATACATCTGCTAAAAGTAAATTTTGTGCATGTTCAAGACTACACTAATCTAACAGACAGCTAAACTCCAGAATGTATCCAGTGTCCTCTTAGATGTCATGTTTGGATAACAAGCTCAGGTCATATTACAGCAAAAACTACAAATGGAAGGTTTGAGAAAAAGAGAAAATTCTGAAACAAATTTCAAGGTCCACAAATCATATGGAGGCCAGACGTTTGAGAGCTGAGAATTGTCTGTCTGCCGCATTCCCCCTGTTCCCCAATACAATTTTCCCTGTGAACAGCTGTATCACGCGAGACTCCGCTGTGACCTCATCCTCATGAGAACTGCATCCATCACTATGGCTCTAGGAAACATGATTTTTTTTGCTATGTTTGCTTAACTATTTATATTCATGTAGTTACACTAGCTCCTTCTTTTATAGACAACGTGAAAGAACGTCCCATATTCAGTGTTATTTCTGCTGACACAAACACTAACAACCTGTGGCAAACTAACAATGGTGGGGCCTTGACAGAATAGAAACATCTACAACAAATCTATGCGGTCTTATGTGGGCACAACACATTTGTAAACCTGGGTTAACATTTTAATTTGCAAATTTATATGGTGAATAGCATGAATTGGATGAACACATCTCGGTTTGTTTTATTTAACTCCTTGTCCATCTGTGACAATCTTGACAAGGAAGACACTATAAACTGCAAAATAACAGTTTTACTCCATTTAACACATTTGCCATCACTGCTTGATCGTTTGACCATTTGTTTGACAGTCAATGGTTGTTTTTCTACCTGATACTGAAACTAAACAGCATGTGAAAGTTTCAGCAAACGTACACAGTGTTTTGCGTCCTCTCCGAAAAGTATTGCTTTTCATGGAGAAACTGCGTTTGCTCGGAAAACATTTGCGTTCTCTCGCAAAACTAATGCGTTCCCCCCAATAAACATTGCATTCGCTTGCAAAAGTACTGAAATTAAGTTTTGCAAACGAATGCAAAGTTTCTCGAGGGGACAAAAAACACATTTAAGAAAACAATTAAGAGATATAATTTCCCCTCCATCTCAATTTTTCCCAATGTCCCTTTAGGAGCTCTGTCTGTACTATATTATATTATATTATATATTATTGGTTATCTACATACATAATACTTATGCATAATACACACACAATACATCATTTCACATTATACTTTTGGCACCATAAAAGAAGTGCTTACCCAGGATTAAAAAGCAATGCTAACACTTTAAAAACTACAATTGTGAAATGCCACTTTACCAGGCATTATTAGTAGCCTCAAACCAAGATTTAAAAAGATGATAACCCAGGGTTAAGTGCAGCGTAAAAAAAAAAAAAAAAAAAAAAAAGCCTTGTGAAGCTCTATGAGGGGAGCTGCTTTTTGGAGGCTCTGAGAAAATGGAGAACTCCGGACTGGCTGAAATAAGATGTCTGTGGGCTCACATTTAGAGACACTCTTAGTGACAGAACAATAAAGTGACTCTTTTTGCAAGAACCAAAGGAAAAAACTGAAAAATCAACATGCTTTGTCAAAAAGGAGCTATCTGAAGCTCTTTTGCCCACACAAGTTCTGAAATGATGTATGGTGTGGTAGTCTCTGTATACTGCAAAAGCAAATACACAACTGTAGTCTATTGTGGCTATAGTCTCTCTTTGTGATGGCATGCAGCCGCCTTTCCAGGAAACAAAAGGAAACCATCTGACGTTGCTCCCACTAGAATAGAACATTTACAGTCTTGACTGGTTTTCTGGGCTCAGTAATAATTGACCAGACAAAATCTATTACAGTTAAGGCGGCTTATCAAAGGTTAAGCCATAAAGAGGTGCTGTAGCGTGAAAAGCCTCGGTCTGACAGGCCAACAGGTGAGCCGGACAGAGCTGAAGCGGAGTGTAATGTACTTAATGATAGCCTGACTAGAAAAACAAACTCTTCAATAAACTATTCACTTCAATAAACTCATTTTAAACATATGCGACTGAGTAAATCGGTTCGGCATGTTAGACCAAAACTGTAACACATAGCACATAGTTGAGCACAAAAAGCTACTAAGAAACCTGGTACGAGTCTGTAAGGTCACTGAACGAAGGGTGGTGATAGTTAAAGCTTTATTCCAGCAGTCCAAGTTCAAAAGGACAGTCAGGAAGTTGCCGAGGAAGCATGGTAATGATTAAATAATTCACCAGGTAAGTGCTTGTGTACTGCCCTACCTGAAGGTCGACGTGTGGCAAAGCATGCAACAAAAAAATCTCTCAAATGTCTGAGAATATCATTGCTATTTTAATAAATACAGAGGTCTGTACCCATGCAAACAACGTTATAGAATGTTCCCCTTTTAAGTTATTAAAATGCTATTTTTTAACATCCTGGGAAAGTTGAAAACATCCAGTTTAAAAAAAAATGTTTTAGGGACGAATTTTCCTTATTTTTCTCAATGTGTTTTTTTTTTTATTATACAAATGTCCTGTATTTGTTGATAATGCATACAATGGTTACTAAGTGAGTGATAGTGCCAAATAGTGCAAAATACAAACCCAATTCCAAAAAAGTTGGGACACTGTACAAATTGTGAATAAAAAAGGAATGCAATAATTTACCAAATCTCATAAACTTATATTTTTATTCACAATAGAATATAGATAACATATCAAATGTTGAAAGTGAGACATTTTGAAATGTCATGCCAAATATTGGCTCATTTTGGATTTCATGAGAGCTACACATTCCAAAAAAGTTGGGACAGGTAGCAATAAGAGGCCGGAAAAGTTAAATGTATATATAAGGAACAGCTGGAGGACCAATTTGCAACTTATTAGGTCAATTGGGTATAAAAAGAGCCTCTCAGAGTGGCAGTGTCTCTCAGAAGTCAAGATGGGCAGAGGATCACCAATTCCCCCAATGCTGCGGCCAAAAATAGTGGAGCAATATCAGAAAGGAGTTTCTCAGAGAAAAATAGCAAAGCGTTTGAAGTTATCATCATCTACAGTGCATAATATCATCCAAAGATTCAGAGAATCTGGAACAATCTCTGTGCGTAAGGGTCAAGGCCGGAAAACCATACTGGATGCCAGTGATCTTCGGGCCCTTAGACGGCACTGCATCACATACAGGAATGCTACTGTAATGGAAATCACAACATGGACTCAGGAATACTTCCAGAAAACATTGTCGGTGAACACAATCCACCGTGCCATTCGCCGTTGCCGGCTAAAACTCTATAGGTCAAAAAATAAGCCATATCTAAACATGATCCAGAAGCGCAGGCGTTTTCTCTGGGCCAAGGCTCATTTAAAATGGACTGTGGCAAAGTGGAAAACTGTTCTGTGGTCAGATGTATCAAAATTTGAAGTTCTTTTTGGAAAACTGGGATGCCATGTCATCCGGACTAAAGAGGACAAGGACAACCCAAGTTGTTTTCAGCGCTCGGTTCAGAAGCCTGCATCTCTGATGGTATGGGGTTGCATGAGTGCGTGTGGCATGGGCAGCTTACACATCTGGAAAGGCACCATCAATGCTGAAAGGTATATCCAAGTTCTAGAACAACATATGCTCCCATCCAGACGTCATCTCTTTCAGGGAAGACCAACATGACAATGCCAGACCACATACTGCATCAATTACAACATCATGGCTGTGTAGAAGAAGGATCCAGGTACTGAAATGTCCAGCCTGCAGTCCAGATCTTTCACCCATAGAAAACATTTGGCGCATCATAAAGAGGAAGATAGAGGAAGACCTAAGACAGTTGAGCAACTAGAAGCCTGTATTAGACAAGAATGGGACAACATTCCTATTCCTAAACTTGAGCAACTTGTCTCCTCAGTCCCCAGACGTTTGCAGACTGTTATAAAAAGAAGAGGGGATGCCATACAGTGGTAAACATGGCCTTGTCCCAACTTTTCTGAGATGTGTTGATGCCATGAAATTTAAAATCAACTTATTTTTCCCTTAAAATGATACATTTTCTCAGTTTAAACATTTGATATGTCATCTATGTTGTATTCTGAATAAAATATTGAAATTTGAAACTTCCACATCATTGCATTCTGTTACATTCTGTTCTCATACAGTGTCCCAACTTTTTTGGAATCGGGTTTGTACAAAAAAATACAAGTGCAAAAATACAATCTGACAACAATAAAATAGAAAATAATGTAATAATAAAAGAAGCAGATAAATCACTAAAATGAATCACTGTAGACAATTAACTTAAATTTATGAACTCATGGATTCAGGGGCGTTTAAACAACACCATTTTCAACTAAAAACTGATTTTCTTTTTATACGTTCTATACGTTTATAGGTTTTATAGGTTAATTTACATGACAACAGCAATTTGGGGACCTGAAAACGGGTTTCAGTGCAAGTATTTGAAAATTATACCATTATCTTCTCCATGTATAGGCTACTGCAAAAACACAAATTTGTGAAAACTGTGACATCATGCGCATGCATATTACATGTTTAATCTATAGGTGCGTAGTGGGTCTTTAAAAAGTGACATCGCCACCTACTGGTCTGGCATGCATAACATGCATAAACTGGTCTGGATTGGTTTGACACATTCTTGTCGGTACGTGAAAAAAGCAAAGGAAAAACTGATTTTTAGTATATTGCTGATGTGTAAATGTACCCGTAGTTATTTAAAGGTGTCATGAACTGGCTTTTTTATTTTTTTATATTGTTGTCTGAGGTCAACTTTTGACATTGACCTCAGACAATATAAACATTCAGAAACATCGTAATGAATAAGTAATAGGCTATTTTCTACACTGGTTTTGAGGCTCTCTCCTGAACGCTCGGTTTTGATGGGCGTGCCGCACTGAAGACTTGGAAGTAAACGGCCATGGCTAGGATTGGATAAGATTTGCATATTTAATGAACTTCTGCTCCCCTGTCAGTTCACAAGAGGGATTGTTTTGATAGCGGCAACCAAAATGATTCTCTCACAGGGCTTGCAAAACATCTTTATCAAACAAACACAATGATTTATCTCTCATTCACCCGCGATTGATTGGAATATTTTTTTTTATTACTTGGCCCGCCCAATCGGTGGATATAAGCGTGAACTGCACACACGCACTCTTCAAATATCAAGTCAAGAGCGTGAACAACGCAGATCAAGAAAGGAATGTTATTTCACCTTTTAAGATTCACCAGCCTGCCGACAGGCTTACGTTTTGGTAGCCCGTCTGGAAAACACACAAGTTAGCCCCGGGTCTGATCCCGAATCGCAAATGAAACGACAAATAAAGGATTTTCCAGCCTGTGACAGCGTGCTAAGGTATGTTCTGTTAGACACGTACACAATCAAAATGATCTGTAACAATGCAATACTATCACATATATATAAAAAAAACATGTTTTACTCACATAAGTGTGTTGCACCATTCCTGTCGGATCCAGTATAGAAGGCACAGCATTGTGTTTTAATCTCAATATGTCTGCAAATCCAGTCTCGACCTGTATCTTGTTTACAAACGATTCCGCAGTGAAATGAAACTAATGCAATGTCTTCCCCACGTGAGCTGGATCTTCATTAAAAATAAAGTTCATCCACACATTCCTAATATTAGAATCCGAAGGAAGCTTATGCAGTGACTGTGTTCTTCCACAACCAGGCACAGCGCGGGTCAGTGTCGAGTCGGTGGGCGGGGCTACAGAAGCAGAAGGCGTACATATTTATCTGTTGAGGGGGCGTTTCTGCATTCTATGACGTCAATGGTCGACATATTCTGAGATCGAGTGTTTGCTGGGCCTGGTGTCAATAAAAGTTTTTCTTTGACTAACAAGGACGTTTTCAGCTCTGATATTCTTATATCACAATGAACTTTTATATATCAAAGGCTCAAGGGAAAGTTGCTTTCTCAATTCATCACCCCTTTAAAACAGTAATGGTAAAGATGTTTAGTTGTAACAAATGTTACACTAACATAGTTTAAAGAATGTTACACTAACAGATGTAGGAATAATGTTTTATGCTAAGGTTTGAATATGTTTAGCAAGCCTTCGTAATGTTAAGAGAACCTTCACAAAACATTCTGAGAGTGCTTTCTGTTGCTTACTGTGAAACATTGTGGCTGTAATGTATATGAGATTAAAGACGGCATTCTTGCAGATCTCATCCTGCATTTTGTTAGTTAAAAGTCAGATCATCTGTATAGGTGAAGATATTGCTTATACTCACACTTTATCTGTGTACGTGGATGGGGGAGCCTTGCGTGCTGTGAGGAGGACGATGGTGAAGACAGTGATGAGGAAGAGTGCAAGCACAGCTCCCATCACAGCCCCAGCAATAGCCATGGAGGATGTCATCTGCTTCTGAGACATGTCTGAAAGGTGCACAACACAGTGAGCATAAAGAAAAGCGAATTAATAAATAAACACGGCCAACAGTATTGGAGGTACATCAAGTTCCACTAAAATTATCACCAGAGTGTTATAATACAAGACAAAAAACACTGCTGATCTTGGCACAGAATGGCTAAATGCCACAGTTGACAAGAAAAAGCACAAACCAGCAAAGCACAGCCTGTGAAAGCAACTAACAACTGTATGTAACATGCTTTAGCTCAGCATGTGTTGATGTAGATTGCAAAAGACAACCAACAGAACAGCAAGAGACTACAAGACAGCTCAGTTAAATAAAGATACTGCATGAATGAAAATGTGACAACGCCAACAGTTTAGCACATAAATAAATGCATAAAATTATCATCAAAACTAGATAACTTTATCTGAAAAAGCATAGCCAATTTCCCTACTATATAGTATGCGAAAAACAATATGTTAAATGTCACAGTATTTATGAAAAAGTAGGCAAAAAGTACTCAGGTGACCTACTATTTGCAGTGAGATTCTGAAGTGTGCATCCACTTTACTATCCCATCAGGCCATAGGAGAGGATTTGTGAATGGCAGTGAAGTGACGCAACTGACACTGGTAGGTCACATGACATTGACAATATGATGAATGTAGTACTTCCAGATTACAATACTACTACACACATTCTTACACACGGTAACACTTTAGGGTCCAATTCTCACTATTAACTAGCTGCTTTGTATATAATATTGGCCGTTTATTAGTACATAATATTAATTCCACATATTAATTCCTTATTCTGCTTGACCATATTCTACATCGCTAATCCTACCCAATACCTAAACTTAACAGCTACCTTAATAACTATTAATAAGCAGTAATTAGGAGTTTATTGAGGCAAAAGTCATAGTTAATAGTGAAAATTGGACCCTAATTCTAAAGTGCGAATATACATAACAGTTGCAAAATATACTTATTCAAAAGAAGTGCCTACTCAGAGAGTATGTATTTTGGATGCATCCCGTGACTTGAACTGAGAAAATATGTAGAATTAAGCTTCCTATGGAGATTTTGGTTACACTTTATTTTGGCGTCATTGTTACACTGTCTACAGTGTAATTATACATTTAAATGCATTTTATTTATTTTTAACAAACTTGCATATTTTCAGATGCATTCTTGTATGTAACACCCATCAAGGGTAAAGTAAATTTTAACCCTACTATTTTCGGTAACACTTTAGCATAATGGTCATTAGTTAATGTATTAACTAACATGAACTAACCATGAGCAGTTCATTTGTTCCTGTATTTGTTCATCTTTGTTAACGTTACTTAATATAAATCCAGCTGTTCATGGTTTGTTCATGTTAGTTCACAGTGCATTAACTAATGTGAACAAGATTTTAATAATGCATTAGTAAATGTTGAAATTAACATTAACAAAGATAAATAAATGCTTTATAAGTGCAGTTCATTATTAGTTCATGTTAACTAATGTTGTTAACTAATGTTAACTAATGACCATTATTCTAAAGTGTTACCCTATTTTCTTATTTTTACTCTCAAATTTGTCAAAAAAGGAACAAATGGGTTAAAAACAGCCGTTCACATACACTTTAGGACATAAAGTAAGATTCAGAAAATGATGCCAATGATTAAATTGGTATTTACAGTGCATATCATCTGTCCTGGTGGATTTAAATGTTAATCAAGAGCCAGAGTGTATGAGAAATAGCTGTTTGTTGTTACGGCGAGTCAGGTGGATGGGTGGGTTGTGCAGCGGTTGGCAGGGGCAAGCTGTAGTCAGCCAGCTTTAAGGCTCAGTAATTAGGACCTCATGCTGCCCTCCTTTAAAGCCTGCTGTTACTGTCTCTACCACCCCGCAGAGCTCTTATGCTTTGCTGCACTCCTTCCTCCAACCTTCCCTTCCACTCTCGTTCTCTGTCATTACTACAGATCCTCTCTCGTTCGCGGTTACGGTGAGTTTCACACTCTTGCGCAACTTCATTTAGCAAGTTCACCAAAATCAATGAGGTTGGTGAGATCACAAGCTCGTTATCCTCACAATGGGACTCCAGTAAAAGGATTACATCCATTAATTAAGATTAATTAAACTCAAAGAGTGCCCCATTGGATGATCAAGACTTCTTGGCCAAGAGTGTGGAACAACGACACCATATTATCCAACTTTGCCACCTGTAAATCCACAGTTTGAGGATGTTGGGAATGCTGTATTCAAGAAGAAGAGGAGAAAAAAAAAAAAAACTCTGAAAAAGAATCACTATGTGTGTTTTTAACCCCTTAACACAAATCAATTGAACACATTATCGAGCGTTTTCCCCAAAGGTTTTATGGCCGAGAACCCAATAATTACTACAGTGCTGTTACTGTCAGCTCACCTCTGCTCTCACAGAAGAACAGAACAGGATGTTCAGTCACAAGTCATTCAATAGTGATCCCTTAAGTGTAGCAAGCGGTAAATATTTGCCCTGCTGAGCACACGTCCGGCCCATGAGGGGGCTGCGAGAATCTGGCACTGGAGGAATAAAGACAGTGAGAGCAGGAGGTCAAGGGCGTAATGTGTCAGGAGATTGGGGAGGGGATTGTGGCTATAATGAGTGCCAATGTGAGCTGCAAGAGAACATTAGTAAAAAGTTTGGCACTGAACTGGAGATTTGGCACAGTGGTGATTCAACCAGGCTTGTGACAGATCTTTGCACAGCAAGTCCATACGGCAACATCAGAAGGCAAAGATATGATTTCTGCAGCGTATAAAGCATATAATTTCTGTACCACTAGCATCACTGGGTGATATGACCAAAAATTTTAATCACAATATTTTTTCTTCCATATCATTTGATATCGATATTTATTCTTCTATACAATTAAAGGGGAAGGACATGCTTTCCACATGTTTGTTAGACCTCAAGAATAAATGTAAACACCACTAAGCAACATTTTCATTTAGGGTCTCATAAAATCAGTTTTATTTGTTTCCACATTCCATGTTTTCGGTTTTATTTCACAAATTCTGTTTTATAATTTAATACAAATTAATCATCAAAAAACATGTCTAATGCAATTCATGAAAAAAAAAAACTCTAACCATTTAATAATTTAAAAAAAATTTATAAAATGAAAATATAACCATTAATTTACAGCAAAACATTGCATTTTCTGTATGAAAAAGGTGCATGCAGCACAACAGAACTTGTATAAAAATAAAACATGAAATATACATCATGGTTGTATGACATTCCTTTAAATAATAGTAATAATAATAGTAATAATAAGACAACAACTCTGAGAAACATTTTATTTCTGTTATAAATTCTTAAATTTAAACCAAACTTTTATTTTGGCAGTTGTTGTTTGCGTCAGAAACAGACACGCAGAACATATTTTTTAGTGCCACGCCCCGATCATCTAGATGTAGTCTAAATATGGAAAATGACTCAAACTGTTTATTAGGTTTATTTCCTGAAACTCCCATCGGCTATTGGTCGATAATGTAGGCCCAAACCCACGGCTTTGTCTAATTGTTGTCTTTACACATTGAACTAGGAGAGAAGTCATTTTACCACACAATGACACACAAAGAAACAGAATTTAAGGATCAGCAATTAAGGATAAGGAGGAACTCTGTTGGTTAAGGGTGTGAACCTACACTGGTCTCACGGTTCAGTTCGATTGCGATTATCATGCCATCGATTCGGTTCAATTCGATATCACGATGCGTTGACGATGCACCGCATCCTCATGTATACAGTTTTGTCAGTCAGTAATATGAACTGAAACTTTAATTTTACCTGCTCAAAGAAAACACGCTTCTTGAATGTATCAATATATCTGGGCACAGAAGACAACAGGAACACTTAGAAGAAATACACAAAATACTAAAGCCACTTCAGGAGGTGGTCTGGGCCGCATTACAGTCAAAACTAAAGTCTAAATGCACCTGGTTGTTCAAACCACAAATTTTACTCTGCATGTTATAGTCAGATGACAGTGCTGCTGCAGCAGCACGCGTCGCCTAAGAACACAAATTAAACCGAGAATAAAGTCGTAGGTGCTCAACTTCATTAAAAGTAAAGAAACTGAATGATCTTACCAGTGCTGTGTCCACGCTCGCTCATATTGCGGTCTTTGATTGTGAAATTAGCTGTTGATTAATAAAATGCAGCTCATATCTGTTATTTTCGGTGACGTTAACTCTATTAATTCCTGTAGCTCAAACAATAAGAGCGTGGCGCTAGCAACGCCAAGATCATGGGTTCGATTCCCATGATTATGGGTAAAAATGTGATGTAAGTCGCTTTGGATAAAAGCATCTGCCAAATGTAAAATGTAAATCTGTATATAGTGCAGGAATTGAAGATCGGATTTTTGCGGAGACACATTTATGTGCCCAAGTGTAAATGAAATCGTTTTGATAAATCAGATAGCTTTGATTTACACACAGCGTGTGTGTTCTACAGGTCGGGCTTAGCAGGCTGTTCATAAAAGCCGAAATGTGCCCAGAAGAAACGATTCATTTCGACACCCCCCACTAGTAACTGAGAATGTTCCAAACATTAGTTGCAATGTTTCTTGACTAAAATTCTCCCACTACCTTCCACACTCTTCTATTACTAATTAGCACATAGCTTAGCAGCCAGTCCAGCATGTCTCTATTTATCTCTCCATAGATGTTTTCTGAAGGTTTAACTTCATTTGAGATTATATGTGGTTCAGTGTACGGGAACAATGGTCAGGGATGGTGACAGGGCTCGGAGGGGGCAGGAGAGAGGCGATCATTCTACCGTCTGGCGTGTAATACCACAGATGGGCCCCCCACAGTTAGTCACAAGACCCCTTTTCGGTTCCATTCAGCAAGGGTTAAAGCTGTTTGCTTGCTTCACAACATTCACCTCACATTATACAAGTGATAAAGCCAAAGACAATTCCATTTATTCACCCCAAATCCATATAAAGATAGACACTGTATGATTTTCCTTGTGACAAAAGTACACGTTTAGCATACTTTTAAAAATAGTTACGGATATAATATACTTTAACAGAAACATTTAAGTGCAAACTGAACGTAATGTTTTTGCACTTAACTGCATGTTAACTGAAATTCAATGAAAAGATTACATTTATATTAAATACAATTAGTCAAGTTAGGAGTGTTTTTATTTCTTTATATGCAATTTCATTACTTCTGAGTCTAAGTGTACTGCCGCTTGTACTGCTACACATTTATGTGAATCTAAAATATACTTTAATGTCAAAATATATTGACTTTATGCACTTATGTATTATTTATGTGCTTTAACATGTTATTTACAACATCAAAATGACTGAAGCCTGACAAAAGATGATTAAAACAATGATTTAAAATTGTTAACAATTTTTAACAGTTATAAAAGTATACTCTCTTTAAATACACTTAAGTGGCCTTTTAGTCTTTCATAAGGGTTATTGGATTATAACAAATTGTAAATAAAGAATTTGATGGGGGTTTTGTGTGTGTTTGTCTGGGTCAATCTCTACAATCCTCAACAAACTTTTTCTGCAATCTGTTGGTCCCTTTTCAATAGTTTTGTCCTGCTAAAGTGCCCTGGCCATAATTCAGGTGCCTTTTTGGCGGCTCGCTTTACCCCCACTGGACTTAAGACCTTTCACAGGTGAGCCCAGACTTGAACCGTATCCTTTGAAGGTGTGCTCATTCCTTCCAAGAGATGTTTACCAAGCAGATTTAAAATTTCTGGAGACTGACAGAAAAATTCACGGCTCAGAGCAGAGGCGATCCCAGAGCAAAAGGAGGATTAAATGAGTTCACACTCGCTTAGAGCCGGTTCAGGGGTGGCAGGCATCTTTAAATCTGATTAAAGGGATCAGGTGTTTCTCTTAGTCTGACTGTTATAGGTCTCAGATTGTCGGACACGGACACCACATAACTCATTCAACACTCTCGACGGGTATTTGAAAACAGGAGATGGGTGGGGGAGAAGCACCACAATGCATTTTGGTAAATGTTACATGGGGAAAGCTGGCCCTCCCTGCTGGCTGACACCTGATAGCCATATTGGAGTGCAGGTAGGGAGCTTGTCTGTGTTGGACCGGAAAAGGTTTCTGTTGTTCGTTTGCGACCCATGAGTCTTAATTACTGTGAAACTCCTAGTCTGTATGGCAATGGAAAGAACAAGAGAAACGTCCTTGACAAGGGCAGATGTTTATGATGCAGCTGACCAAAGGGCTCAATGACTGGTCAATAGAACACTTCTCTCCTAATAGAAGCCACTAGACAAGAGAAAGCCCACCGCTTAAAGTATTGTCGAGAGGGTTGTTCTGGCAAACGAAGATAGGTAGGTCAAGTGTCAGAGGTCATCTTCTGTTGTAGCTGCCATTGTTTAAAATGCCAGATTTTTATGAAGGTGCTTTAGTGTGCACAACTGTAGAGAAGAGCAGTGGATTCTGGGTGGTCCCTCAAATACATCAAATGCTATCTGAAGTGAAATAAGAACTGAAGAGTATCTCCTATCTCTATCAGCATTTTCCCCTACCAAAACTACTACTACTTGGTCTTTTGGATCAACATGACATTTTGAGAACCAGCTGGAGGCCAATTAATATCACTATATTTGGTTACATATTTGTACACCCTATATCTTTGACTGTGAAATAAAAGCCAGGGTTCAAGTTCTGATAAATGTGAGACTCTAAAATGGACTACTGAACATTTAATAACAGCCTACCACTGAGGGAATGACTTCATGACCACTGTGATGCATTAGCGGAAAAATATGTCATAAAAGATGGATATCTGAGAGGCAGGAGGAGTCACAAATGACAAATTTTCCAAAGGAAATATTCTCTCTGGAAGAAAAAAAAAAAAAAAAAAAAAAAAAAAAAAAAAAAGACTGGTCACAATGACAGATCACAGCCTTTTAAACTGGCCATCTTTTATAGAAGGAATTTATACTTCACACGTGCATTTTCATCGTCATCCCCCAGTTCTCCTTTTTAACCTTGGTCCGTCTTTGGCTCCTCCCTTCTTCCAGTCTCATGTGCCCCATTTCTCAAAAACTCTTGCTATTTTTTTTCCGTGCATAATTGCCCTCTTTTATCCACTCTGTAACCCCTCTTTTATTCCTCTGTGATGGCACAGGTATTCCTCAAGAGAACAAGCTCTCTGTCATGAGCCCGGGAAGAGTCTGTTGCCATGGGGACGGTGTCAATGGCCTGGAAGGGGGCTGTGGCAAACAAAACCATTCTACCGGTCTAATTTAACCAATCAGAAGCACTCATGGAGCAGGGAGGGGGGTGGTAACACTGCTCCTTAGAGAATCTATTCAAACAGTGCAGTGAGAGACAGCGACCTCCTCACCTGTGATAAGGCGACTGCTTGTATAAAGAATGACATTGTTATTTTCAGTGGGCTACCTCACTTTCCAAGGAATTATACAGTAACCTGGTCTTGAAATACCTGAGGGAATGAAATTGTCTCTAAAGAGCATGTTTGTGTCATTTCCTATTACTGATGTAAACAATGGCATTGTTCAGAAGAACTGGCTTTATTTCTTCCTTTACGGATGTGGTTCTGATGGCCTGTGAACTAAGCAGAGTGGTCCACAAGTTGATTTGGCTGAATAAAAGAAATGACAAAAACAACAGTAGATGGTTTTGATCACAAATACAATAAAACAGAAATATTGCAAAATATTATTACAATTTAAAATAACTGGTTCTCAATTTTAATATATTTTAAAATGTAAGTTATCCCTGTGATTCAAAGCAGAATTTATCAGCATCATTACTCCAGTCTTCAGTGTCACATGATCCTTCAGAAATCATTCTAATATGAGGATTTGGTGTGCAAGAAAGATTTGTTATTATCATCATCAGTTCATATTTTTTGGAAACCATGAAACATATTTCAGTATTCTTTGATAAGTAGAAAGTTCAGCGCACGCACGTTAATGATATCGCCTAACCCAACACCTACCCCTAAACATGTTAAAAAAAAACTAGATTAGCCAAACCTCCATGTATACACACATACTCTACTGGCCTCACCATTTTGATCATACAAATAGTTAAACATTTTACATTTGTTTCAATTTTGGAACCACATTTTGATTTAGATTGCACTTTTAAAAAAGTAATCATAAAACAATACAGAATTATTAAAATTAGTATACACTCTGAAATTTTAATATTAGAGCATCTTTAGTAAAAGTGAAACTATTTCAAGATAAAAGTTATAAACCAAGGAAAATTTGTACACGTAAAACAACAGGTAATTACTAATTATCAAATGTGTTTGACACAGATTTGGGGTGCAAGGTGGTTTAACACGCAAAAGTTTGAAAACTGCTTTACTAAACCCATTTTATCCCTGATCTCCATGGTCATGGATTAAAGAGGCACGTTAAGAGCTGACTTTGAACATTGACTCATCATGGAACTTTTGACTAGCTTGGAATTACTAGCTTGTCCCACCACCAGCTGGATTGGACAAGATGATAGACTCAGCAACGGCTATGAAACAAAAACCGCTCAAAACACCATTTAGTCCCTGATCTTCCCTTCGTCAACCAGCTCCCCCATCTCCTCACACAGATCGACAAAACAGCAGTGCAAACACAAGAATCAACAAGTCCATAATCCCCCCCACTTTAAGGCTATCCTAGGTAAGTCTGAGAGGAAGTTCAGCCCCCATCTACAGGAAGCTTTTAGCCACAGGCTTTCCCACAAAATATGCATGAGGCTCAGAGCACGAGGGGATATTCGGAGATGAAGTAGGTTAACCACAGCAAAGGAAAAGAAGGAGTGAGGAATACATCCCTGGAGGCCTCCAGGAGAGTAGAGGAGACCCCCACAGGGAACATTTCTGCAGCTGAAGCAACCAGTCACACCCAAGACCTCAACAATCACCCCTCCAACCAACACGAAACAGATCTGAGGCCAAGTTATAAAACAAAGAAACATGTCACAGAAAAAAAGGTGCTTTATTTCAAAAACAAATGTATCCCAAAGGTTGATTTTACAAAATAATGCTCAGTATCTATACATTGCAAATACATTTCTTCTATTTAATCTTTTTTTGTATTTTTTTTTGTATTTTTTTTTTTTTTTTTGTATTTTTTTTTACAGTAGATCTTTTGTAAAACAAAAAAAGTGAAAAGATGTTCAGGAGAAGTGTACGTGTGATCCGCTCATTACAATCTGTGTAATGGTGGATTTTCTAGTGCGTTCCACCGTTGAATCTCAGGCTTCCTATAGGAACGATAAATTCAAACAAACTAACAAACAGAAACAAGGTTCTCCCAACTCCCAGCATATATACAGTACATAACCTTGTTTACATTGAATTCTTCATCTCTGCATTGCCCAAACCTGCACACAGATATTTTGTTTTACTTAACTCTTATGTGCACTAACCCAAGTGTCACATGTCATTTAATGTGAGCAAAACAATTAGTTATTGTCTGAAAATTTGCAAAAAGCAAATCATACAAATGGCACACAAAACAAAGGACAGTACAAAATGATGTTCTCAGGACCCAACCTGACCATTATATGCCTCAAAAACTACTCCGATACTTCTGAAAATGATACTCACTCGTTTCTAAACTTCTGCATGCACATAATGCGTACAGGGCACGTCTTCAGTTTAAGGCACTACAATATCATCTCCAATATCTCAAAACCCAACCATATGCATCTGCTAGCTTATTAAGATCCAGCCAACACTAAAAATTAATGACCAATAACACGTGTTAGGCTGTCGTCTTCTGCGTTAAATTATGTGTGTGAACGTGTGAGATCTGAGGCCAGAAATCTGAACACTATTGCACAGGCAATGAGTCGATTCATCAAAACACTGTCGGTTAACACTAGCTGATTGGATTTACACATTACAGACAGACACACATACACAGAAACACGAGAGACAGGCACAGGACTCGATTTGTGACGTAATGCACATCCGCTGAATGCAGTTGGAGGTTGTTAACACTGGGCAGTGAAGGTCTGACGAAGACAAGCCAGACAGCTACATTAATACAGGCTTTCGACAAGCTTTCATGTTGAACAATGGCAGTAGTTTTTGATGTTCAAGACATTGTCCAACCATCTCCTTTTGCAGACAGACTCACACAGCGGCAAATATTTCCGATGGCACAAACAAAAGAAATCCAGAGCTAATAGAATGACGCAGTGGTATGCAAATGGAAGCAGAATTGATACAATTACAGCACCCCATTTCGACAATCATCCTGTCTGGCTTTCTCCCATTGGGCTTTATCAAATCCAGCACAGTACTCCCTGTCTAGCTCCTCCCTACAGCACTCCAACTCTGAATGCCAGTAGAGAGGAAATAAATGTTGCCATGGAAACCACCAGGCTGTTGACAGGAGCTAATTTCTGCCTCCATCAGAGTGACCGCACTGAAAGTTGACGTGACTCATCGAAACTCACTCACATCGGCGCTGATCTGAAACACTTATCGACAGGTTATCTAAATACAAATTGCATTTGTTTGAACAGCTTTTTTGTAGTGACTTTCTTTTAAATAAATCACACAGTACACCTTACTGTGCAAATTAAAGGAGACTGGCTATTGATTTGGCAAGACAACCCAACTTAAAATCACCCCTGAACTGGTTTATTGGTGAAACAAAGCAGATATTTTGTTGCCTGACCTTCTTAACAAATGAAGACAAGAATTATACCCTCTCTTGGTCCCAAAACATCTTTTAAACCAGCTAGCTATGAACAGCTAACTAATGATTAGGCTAATGTACAAAAACAAAATGGTATGTGTAAACTACTAGAAAAGGTGCATTTCCTACTAATTTTCTTTACATAACGCTGTTCGTCTTTGTATCATTTTGCAGTCTGAAGCATTTTAAATGTCTACGCAGTCTCTTCCTGCTTATCCTTCTCAGACATACCACTCCCTCCGCGAGATCATTGAGCCATCAGTGTGCGACACGTAGTCATTGTCGTAGCAGTCCTCTGGTACGTAGGGGGAGCCGTTGCTCATGACTTGCGGAGCAGCATACCTGCGGGGCTCTGGCTGCAGCGAGCTCCTCTGGATGTGATGGGCTGGACTAAAGGTCTGCGGATGGCCGGGGTGATGGTTGTTGTGGTAGACGTGCTCGTGGTTGTGATGGTTATGGTGGTTGAGTTGACCACCTGCTTCCCTCAAAGCTC
Organism: Paracanthobrama guichenoti; assembly: GCA_018749465.1. NCBI lineage: Eukaryota > Metazoa > Chordata > Actinopteri > Cypriniformes > Gobionidae > Paracanthobrama > Paracanthobrama guichenoti. The sequence continues at coordinate 7,195,707 of CM031963.1, forward strand.
TGCTGCGACCATTGGGTGATCGCTCTCGGTCGAAATCACCCCACTCTTCTCGATCCTTATCTGTATAAATGGAGCCATTATCCTGGTTGGATTTGAGCTTGGTGTCAGGGCTTCCTTTGCTGTAGACTTGCTGCAACTCATGGGGCTGGGGAGCCTTCTGCATGTCCGAGGGGCCGTGATACTGCTTTGTGTAGTAGTCTCCGCGGAATGTCCGCCGTTGACGCTGGTAGTAAACACCACCCAGAATGAGCAGCAACAGCAGGAAGAGGGCTCCGCCCACTGCCCCACCCACAATTGTGCCTAGGCTTCCCTCCGGCAGAGGTGCCAGGGTCGGAGAAGTGATGAGGGCTCGCTGTTTATTGCCAGGTGCGGTGGCAGAGATGTCGGCGGTTAGGAGGCGCACAGGGGTGGTGGGGGGCATGGTGGTGGTTGAGGGAGGATCTAATGGAGGGAAGGAAGGAAAGGCAAGTGGGAGGGGGGCAGGAGGAAGGGATGGACAGACAAAGAAAAGTAGATAATGTCAATGCCAACTACATCAGTATATCATTAACAGTCATATGAATCTGCTTCCAAGATTTTAATATCTTCTAGCATAACATCTAGCATGACCAATAGGACTATCTTCTGTTGCCATGGACGTGACAGTTCCAGGTTTCAGATCAGATCTTTTATTTAAAAGGAAGCGATTGCAAAACTTCCGACAGCCTTTAAACCTGAAACTGTTGTCCAGAGCAAAGACGACTTAAAAAAAAAAAAAAAAACATGGAAGAGAAAGAAGAATTGAAATCTTCATGATAAGGAATTCATGAGGAGCTACATACTAACATCTCCAGCTAACAATAGAGTACAGTCGTCTGCAACAATGAAACCTAATGAGCAACATTTGTGTTAGCTGAGAGAGGGAGTATGGATGACCACATAGCTGAGTGATGAGAAAAAACAAAATGGAAGGAAGGGGTCAGGGAAAGGGTACGTGCTACTGGGGGGAGGAACAGACGTTGAGAATGCCTGAGGATTGGGCGGCTGCTACGCCTAACTGCTTACATAACTTGACTGGTGCAAGGATAGGAGATTGGGTTAACGCCATTACCATGCATTGATCGCTTGATTGTGTTAGGGAGCAGCGTGTAGTGTTTCATCGCATTCTGGGGCATGCATCTGTACTATGCAAGCAGCGTTCTCTGAGGCTGGGCACTGAAAGACAAACTATCCCATTACGGAGTGTCCTGTTCCCAGCGCAATGAGAGCTATTTGGCTGGCTGTGAAGTGTGTGAATGCACTGAGTGCAGAACGTGCGAGTCGCAGGAGTTAGGCTCTTCAGGGTTAAGCGGTTCAAATGCTCCAGCTAAAGTGGGGAATAATTTGCTCATCCTCACTGGAATGAATAATAAACATAGCATACACTGCATACTGTATTGTTCCCGCAAGGTCAAATGTAATTTGGATGCATCTGTTGGTCTGGTGAGTGAATTTATATGCATGTAAGAAAGAGCAGCTATATGGTTCAGGAAAACTAAAACGTCCCATTCATTATTTGGGAGACATTTTTGATACAAAAAGTTCTGAAATATTTTCGCACTCCAACAGTATTCCCAGTGCAAACATTTGTTGCATATTTTAAACCACAGAGATAGTTCACCCAAAAACCAAAAGTTGTCACCAAGGCCTCCCCCTAACACGGTACGGGGCCCAGTACAAGTTAGAGGATGCAGGGCCTGGTGCAAACCACCGTGGTTGTCATCATTTACTCACCCTCGTTCCAAACCTGTATGTGGTTATTTCTTTGAGTGCAATAAAAAAAGAGAATTTAGTTAATTCATACAGCTCCTTTCCACAAGACAGTTCATAGAGACCACTCAAGAGTCACTGAGTTAAACTCAAGAACTATAGAAGTTCTCAAATATTTTGAGATGGTTCTTTTCAATGAACTAGGTCTGAATGATTCCTTCAAGAATCTGAATGGTTTGTTCATGAACCAGGACTTCAACTCACTGACTCAATGATTCCATAGTTCTCAAATAAACTGGATAATAGAACATGATAAATGGATAATGATATACATTTTGGACAGTTCCTAACAAGACTTGAAAAACATTGCACACCTCTTACAAGACTTTGTTTATAGTGCATTTTTGGAGATTAACACCATGAACCGCAATTGTATGAAAAATTAAAAAAATCTGCATGAATATTCTTCAAAATATCTTTGATTCACAGAAGAAAGTCAAACAAGTTTGCAACAACATGGTGATGAGTAAATAATGACAGAATTGTAATTTTTGTGTGAACTATCCCCTTAAACCACAAGGACATGGATAATGTCAATTGAATAAATTAAAATAAATTTCGCCCAGCGAGTTAAAGAATAATTTGTTTCAATCAATAAACAGTAGAGCTTCTCGCCTCAACACGTCAATGTCCAGAAGTGAAGAGCACAGGACATAAAGAGAGCACAAGTCATGGAAAGGTCAGAAATCCCTCCCCCTTTCATGCATCTCTTCTCTGTGTCTCCATAAAATCAATATTTAATCACAAATTATGTACAGTATGTGGTAACCCATGCTGGTCTGTACACTGTACAGATAATTTTAACCTAAATGTGATTGGTCCATTTGGAGGGAGTGTGTGGGGGTGTGTATTTAAGGGGGTGACTGGTGACCACACAGGTAGTGGCAGGGTGTTTAACATGCAGGACAGGTTCTGCCCACCCATACTCATGCACAAAGATCAGTGACACAGCAGACACACACACTTTCACACCCACAGTCACTCAGTCAATACGCAAACAGTAGCAGTAGGCATTCAAGTAGAAACATCACGACTCGAACAATTGACGCAAAGGGACTCTTACAAGATATAGGCAGACAACTTTGACATAAAACAACCACACACACACACAACTAACAGAAAGACAGCTTCATGCACGCAGATGCTGAATCTTTCTCAAGGGGAGAGCATAAAAAAAAAAAGGTAAAAAAAAAAAAAAGAAGAAAATACATAATTAATGGCGGCTGAAAAGAGCTGGTGAATGTTTGATGAATCTAGGACATCTCTCAGTCAAGGTTGCTTCCCTTCTATTCTCCCCTTGTATAACTGCATGACAGTCTCAGAGACATAAGTGTGCATGAGGGAGGGAGAAAGAGCAACAGAGAGAGAGGGTGGGGGTAATGTGCATCTCCATCACAGAAACTAATTAAACAGCAGGATTCAATGTTTAATGTTCACACAAAAATGATGGGAGGTAAACACCATGGAGTGTGACAGCAGATACCCATCGCAGAAGTCAATTAGATAGTGACAATAAAAACCAAATAATAAGACTTTTATAAAAAAAAGAAAAGAAAAAAAAAAGCCAAAGCTGAATTTAATGGCGGGCGAATGCCTTTAAGGCAAAGGCCTCATGCTCAGGAAAATGAGCTTGTGTGCCTCAAAAAAATTTAACTCTGAGTGATGTGAGATAGGTGGGTTCTAGAGAAAAAAAACAACATCCATCTTGAAATGAGTAAATGATAGAATTACCATTTTCAAGTTAACTTTTTCTGGAGACCAGAAACTGAATTTCCAGTGAGAAGTCACATTTGTTTTTGGATTTATGCCAACATTTCAATACATTTGACCGGTTAAGTTGTGTTGTTATATCTTATTATTGTTTCTCCAGCTTTACATGGGAAACATATTGGTAAACATTGGTAAGATGGGTGTGGCATGTGTCAAGTCTCTCACTCACCCTGAATGCGTATTCTAATGTCTCGACTGTGCAGTCCGATATCGTTTGCCACCTCACACCTGTAAACGCCAGAGTCGTTCTTCTGCAGGGGCCTCATAAACACCAAAGAGTTATTCATCACCTCTGCTCCATCTGGCATCTCTCCATCCAACCTAAAACATACAAAACATGTCAAAATGCTTCCAAACAGCAAAATATTTAATCTACCCAGACACTGTGGAAAATGCAGTAGCAGTAGTAATTTACAAATCAAAAGTCGACTTATGGTCTAAATGTCTATAGTTAAATGCTTAAAAAAAAAAAAAGAAGAAAAAAAGTATTGTAGATAAACATAAGTTGTGTCAATGTACAAATTCCTTTATAACACCACATTTTAATTTAAGCTTTTTTTGTGAAATGAATGGGTTGGACCAGATTAAGCAAACAGCCAACAAGTACCCAGCATACATATGGGAACTCCTTCAAGATGCATAGTTGAAGTTGCCAAATAAAATATAATTTGTTAAACGAGCTTTGACTTGTTAAACATTTTTTTGTATGCTCAATTCCCATATGTCATTTCATAGCTTTAAAAGGGCAAAATTCTCTTTCATATAGTTTTTGAGCATAATAATGTCTGTCCGCAGTGTGTACACACCCATCCTATTGTGGTAAAAATCCACTCCGTTTGTTGTTTTCCCCATAAATCTGAAAGTGTCTTAAAATTAGCCGTTCAGGAATGTACTCTGTGATGTCATATTGTAATAGGCCACGCCCATAACAGGCGATAGAAACTGCCCTATTAGCTTAGCTCCTCCCCTGAGTGAGCTGTACACCGTTCACATTGTTTATCTCCTTGCCAGAGCATTTAACAGCAGCATTCAAGAAAGAAGTGTATTCTTAAAGCTACTAAAGACATTCAAATCAAAAGCAGTGAGTAATTTTCTGTTTTTCTTTTGTTCGATTCATATACAATATCTACTGCTGTATATGCTGTTAATATTACACTGCTGTTACTTTAATACACAGATCTAATATACACGTGATTTATTTTCCTGCCGTTACCGTTCACAGATGAACTTTGTGTGTTTTTGACATAACGTGTGCATTTGACAGTTTAAGCGCAATAAGATGTGAAAGAGTGAGTTTAATACTCATTCCAGTTTTCTGTGCATGTGCGTCGGATGTGTGTGCTTAAACTATATATCAAAAGTGATATGGCTTTAAAACGCATGCAAATAATAAACTTTCAAGATGACGAAAAACTGCAATGTCACATGAGCGTGACTCACTGATAGAGATGATTGCCAAAAACTAAAACATCTTGGTTTGGTTTTGATTGAGTATCCGAAGCATGAGCTGTAAAGGCACAGCACTATTCTGGACAGGGGGGTGGGTAGCAGCAGCTCATTTGTATTTAAAAGATACGTGCACGAAAACAGCATGTTTTTCCTTCCACTCAAAAAAAAAAAAAAAAAAAAAAAAAAAAAAAAAAAGGTATAATAAATGATCTGTGGGGTACTTTCAGTTGAAACTTCACCAGACACATTCTGGGGACACCCAAGTCTTATATTACAGTTTGTAAAAAGGGGCATAATAGGTCCACTTTAAATTACTTCATTACGGTTATTTTTGACAATAAGTAGTTGTCAAATTTTTACATGCATGACTGCTTGAGGCAGATTTAAAATCACAATTAATAAATGTTTAAAGCTCACATGATTGCCTTTCAATCTTTTAAATGAGCAAACGATACTGACTGATATGCTTTGAATGCGTACAATGTTTGGGCATTCACTCATGAAACTGGTTCACTTGCATTGAAACCTGGCAGTTCGAAAGCAACTGTTGATGTTGTGAATCAGAGAGATCATCTGCTGATTGAGATGAGTTCAGGAAACGGCATTAACACTCTTGAACCCATTTCAGACATGGTGTGCAGTGGCTATTGTAATTGTAGTGGTTACACACCTGATCCATCTGAAGTGCTGGGCAGGCGGGTTGGCCTTGGCTCGACACTTCAGTTGCACATTCTCCCTACCCACATACCAGTCGCCGTCATAGCCCAGCACCAGGATGTCTGGAGCAACTGTGCACACACACAAAGCACAAAGGGATCATTGAGTAGTTTAAGAAAGGTAAGGCAAGGCTATGTCTTGTTAAAGACCCTTTGAAATGACATAACGAGAGCAGTTTTCTGGTCCTGTGTTGATGCATCTCCAACTGAAACAGGAAGATTTGACAGGACATATCAAAGGTACCTTTATATCGATCTAGTGATATAAAAGTAGTAATTTATAACACAACAACATTATTATTACCAATTGATCGTAAAGCAACATAATTCACCATTAGGGCCCTGTGTGTCTGACCAGAAAAGTACAAGAGCACTTACAAAGACTATAGACACTGTATTGATTTGAGCCTTTAGAAAAGCTCTTTAAAAGTTTTTTAAGTGGGCATGCTGAATTAAGATGTCATGCAGACCCAAATGAGATGAAAAAGATTGATGGAAAATGAATGAAAGGAGCTTTCGTGACTATAACCCCCCTTGAATGCAGGAGCATTGTCCCGTGACTGATGTGACACCTCCCTTCCCATACTCCCTATACCAGCTGCTTCCTGTACCTGCCCCTCACCACTACATCTATATTTCATTTAAGAGACATCTGCGCTAACGCAGTCGCCACCGCTGCAGATACACACTTACACTGCTCACTCCTCGCTGCTCACTGGTGTTTAGAGGTCTGTGTGCAGAAATCGTTAAATGGCGCTGATAAATCTTTCGTTTGAAGCATCAATACCCTTATTCACTAAGTCCATGAAACCTTAAGGACTGTGTCCTAGTGAAAGGGCTTTTAGCTCCACCACACACAAGACATCATCAAGACATCATGTCATGTGGATAGTTACCGCACTGGGGTGATATGGAAAACAGATGTAGGCTCTGGACATAAATCTGACTGCTTTGACTTGGTATAGAAAAAAAAGTTACTGTGAAATCTTCATTGAAAAGCTACTTTGGGTTTGTGCTAGGTAAAGCAAACAAAAACAGGCTTGCATGCACACAGGAACGAGTACCAAACAAGTGTAAAATTTGGCTTTGGGGAGTAAATAAGTTTAGTGGCCAATTGGGCTACATGGTTTCACAGGTTTAAAAAATTCTGATGCAAGTGATATGAGCAAATGAAAAAAAAAGACATGCTCTAAATACAGATTATCAGATAAAATCTCACTCCGATTCACAATCTCTCGGTTCAATATGATTGTAAATCAGCTAGTTTCCATTTAATTTGGATATAGAGTATTCAGGTATAAAGATCACTTTCCTTAAACAATATTTATATGAAAAATTAATTTAATAATTTGATGATTAATTTAATAATTTGATTAAATGATATTTAACAAATACAATAAATTAACAACAAAAACTGCTGTGTGAATACCAACTGAAGTACAGTAAACTTTAAAATGCTTGTGTAAAAATCACTTTAAAAAAATTGCTAAATTAAAAAAATTATATTTACACAATGTTAAACACTACAAAAAAAAAAATAAAATATAAATTAAAATATTTAACATGCAAACTTTAAATCAAAAACATTTTCCATGGGGTTCTTTTAAAATGAAATTAAACAATTCTTATTCTATTCCATTCCATTTCTTTCTTTCTTTTTTTTTTTTAAGAAAATAAAAACTAAGCTGCCAGTAAGCATGTCTGGTAAATTTGCTCAATTAAATTCATCACACTCTAAATAAATGGTTTAAACAAAAAACCTATCTGATACTCACACTGTACATTGACAATATAGGGTATCCTGAAGTCGCTCTGCAGAGCGGGATGTTTCACCACACATGTTAGCGTGTGTCCTTGGGAGTGACGGGAGGGCTGCCAGGTGTAGTGCACCTGTGTCGTAGTGGTGCCGTTGGCATCGTCCTGCATGTGGGCCTCAGACGTGCCGTATAGATTAGTCTCCCAGGAGACGTCAGCAGGAGGCCGCGCCCTCTCAGCGATGCAGGTGGCCACCGTGGTTTCATTGCCACCGTCGATCAGAGCGGAAGATCCAGCCGAGACGTACACCTTTGGCTCCACTAAGACAGACAGAGATATAGGAGTTACATGTACCACAATGTTTGCATTTAATTCTGCGCTTTAATGTGAGGAGGCATGCTCACACGATTACTCGAAAGATGTATTCAGATTATGAACCGAGCTAAAGGAAATCCATTTTGACGAGAGTACAAAGCTAAATAAAAGAATCGCTCTGGTACCACAGCCAATAAATTCATAAACTGATAAGCATGATTGAGAGAATAATTAGATTTTCTTTGAGAAGAAATAAAAGACTTATCGGACTGAAAAAAAAAAAAATTCCTTGATGGTAACTACCGGCTGAGGGCGGCCTCGGTTTCTCATCAGAGAGCACTAAGTGCTTTTCCAGAGAAGATGAAATTATTTGTTTTAATGGCTTATCCAGTTTACATGGCAGAAGGGGTGGGGCTCGGGTGTGTGCGAGCCGTTATGAATCCAGCAGTGTTCAAGACTGGAAAACTGAGCTTTGCCTCCGCAGCGGCTGACAGAAACTTAACGTGTAGGGCGCTCTCCCCTTCTGTTCCTCTGCTCAGAGACGAATAGGAACGTTGTCCTGGGCTCTGTGATAAGGGAGGCCCACTTAGTCAAGAAGGACTGTGCTAATACAAATCATATATTGACATGAACTACTATTTAACAGTTTGGGGTCGGTGAGATTCTTTTAATGTTTTTGAAAGAAGTTTCTTATGCTCACCAAGCTTCATTTATTTGATCAAAACTACAGTAATACTGTGAAATCATATAACATTTTAACTGTTTAGTATATCTTAAAACGTAATTTATTCCTATGACGACAAAGCTGAATTTTCAGCATCATTACTCCAGTCTTCAGTGTCACATGATTCTTCTGAAATCATTCTAATATGCTGATTTGCTGCTCAAGAAACTTTTTTATTATCATTAATGTTGAAACCCGTTAATTTTGCTTAATATTTTGGTAACACTTTAGAATAATGGTCATTAGTTAACTACATTAGTTAACGAACTAATAATGAACTGCACATATAAAGCATTTATTTATATTTGTTATGTTATTTCAACATTTACTAATGCATTATTAAAATCTTGTTCACATTAGTTAATGCACTGTGAACTAACATGAACAAACCATGAACAGCTGGATTTATATTAAGTAACGTTAACAAAGATGAACAAATACAGGAACAAATGAACTGCTCATGGTTAGTTCATGTTAGTTAATACATTAACTAATGACCATTATGCTAAAGTGTTACCAATATTTTTTGTTGAAACAGTGATACGTTTTTTTCAGGATTCTTTGAATACATGAAGTTCAACAGAACAGCATTTATTTGAAACAGAAATATTTTGCAACATTGTAAAAGCCTTTACTGGTCACTTTTGATCAATTTATTGTAACAATGCTGAATAGAAGTATGAATTTCTTAAAAATAAAAAACACTTTCAAAGGGTAGTGCATCATAATAACTTCTCTCAAAATACACAGCCATGCACATAAAGTGATAATGCAAAATAAAATGCTAAAAGGCATTTGGACACTTTATGGTTGTCAAACATGTCTTCGTACTTCATACTTCATACAAAATGTGGGAGTTTAAAAAAATAAATAAAATAAAAATAAAATAAATCACCTGGGACCAGCTCCCCCCTGCTCAGAAAACGTTTTGGACTTATACCATAATTTAGCATCAGCACGTGCATCATATTATAAGTTAGTTGGCGATACTCTATGCTATAATAAATATTAATTTGCAGAAGTGAAAGGACCGAATGCATCAATACTCATTGACTAGCTTTTGTTTCTCCCTCTCTCTGTCTCTGCCATGAGTTTCTTTCTCTTCCCATCTTGTGAAGTATTAACATTGGCAGCTGACCTTCAGAGACAACAGTAGCAGCTGTGGTCGTCGCACCTTCAACGGTACACTAGTGTGTGGTGAGTGACACGTCATATATGCCTGTGACTATGCGCCTGTGACTATGCGTGTATGTGCTCTATGCCCATGTGTGCAGCAAATCTCGTGACACTTTAAACAACAAATTTAACAGGACTTCGCAATGACATCCTTGACCCTAAAGTGCAGTGGATCCCAAAAGGAATAGGTATCTTTCCCACACTCATACACTCCTGTCTCTGCGCGCGCACACGCACACAGACGCACGCGCGCACACACACACACACACACACACACACACACAAAAAACATTCCTCCAGATCTAATTATAGCTCCGGCGCGTGTTCCCTTCCTCCCTCGTTCCTGCTCTCTTACTTCACCACCACTTTCCATCCTCCTGCATCCCCCTTATATTAAAGCACTCAGTTCCCATTCCGATTTTCCTCCAATTGCACAGCTCATTTAATCTATGACATCATCTTTTTCAATGCTTTATGAACCTTCACTCAACTTGTCTGTCTGCTTGTCATTTATTACTCTAACACAATGTCTACACTGGATGTGCGTGACATATGTCAAAACTAGATTGCTTCATCTGATGGGTTTCTGTTTTAACATGC